>PVKV010028471.1:0-24904 GCA_004027835.1 Alouatta palliata
TTATGTTTATAGACTTGCGTATGTTGAACCAGCCTTGCATCCCCGGGATGAAGCCTACTTGATCATGATGTAAATATATTATTAATGGTGTATAATAGTTGATATGTAGTGAAAATTCCATGAATGTAAGCTATTATTGCTGTTTGGTATTGACCTCAGTAGCAGCATATTTCCTGGTTACCTATTCTGGTAAATTTAGATTCATTTTCTTTGTGGAGGTGAAATAATGAAATCAGCGTTCTCTTTCCACTCTCCATGATTTAATAACAGTAAATCAAGAACAGTTTTCTTATTCGACCCTATCTTTACAAAGCTATTAAAAAATCTGAATTAAAAGCCAGTTAATTCTGTATTAATGAGGTCTCCTTAAATTGACAGTGATAAAAAATAACCTCAATCTCTCTTTCATATTTTCTTATGTTTCCAGGAATTCTGTCCTATGGATTCTTTTTTCCCCTTGCCACGTTTCCCCTCCCCGTGCCCATTATCCTCTTTCTCTCTCTCTTTCTCTCTCTCTCTCTCTCTCTCTCACACACACACACACACACGCACACACATTTTAAAATCTCTCTCCCTCCCTTTTCCAGGACTTACTTTCCTGTGTGATGGATTCGTTTTAAACAAGCTGCCTCCACATGATGGCAAATATGACCCTGAATATCTGTAATGGATATACATTAGCAGGTTACCACTGTGCCCTGTTTTTCTCTACATGTACTCTTCTTTATAGTGGAATAAATGTTTTTCAGTGAATATCTTTGTTTATTACTTTTTGTTCTTTATTTCTTCTAAAAAAAAAAAAAGGGACACATGCAGAATGTGCAGGTATACATGTGTCATGGTGGTTTGCTGCACTTACTGAACTGTCCTCTAAATTCCCTCCCCCATGCCCCAACAGACCCTGGGTGAGTTATTACCCTCTCTGTGTCCATGTGTTCTCAATGTTCAACTCCCACTTATGAGTAAGAACATGCTGTGTTTGGTTTTCTGTTTCTATGTTATTTTGCTGAGGATAATGGCTTCCAGCTTCATCCATGTCCCTGCAAAAGACATGATCTCATTCCTTTTTATGGCTGTATGGTATTCCATGGCGTATATGTACCACATTTTCTTCATCCACTCTATCATTGGTGAGTATTTGGGTTAGTTCCATGTCTTTGCTATTGCAAATAGTGCTGCAATAAATATACATATGCATGTGTCTTTATAGTAGAATAATTTATAATCCTTTGGGTAATGAGATTGCTGAGTCAAATGGTATTTCAGATTCTAGATCCTTGAGGAATCACCATACTGTCTTCCACAATGGTTGAACTAATTTACATTCCATATGGGAATAATTTTGTATGCACTTGCCTAAAATAATGTGACCCTCCTATATCCTATAAAAATATTTACCCCTTCCAAAGGAGATATAAAGCAAAATATTGCCCTGTTACTGCATCTCAGGTGTATCTTTAGGATCTTTGAGAGGTGTGTAATTGCCTTGAGTTTGATTCTGATGTGGAAATTCTGTGGTCCACTCACTGAATGCTTAATGGTATTTTCAAGTACCCCCTCCATAGATGATGGAGCAGGAAGGAGAGGATAAATTTATTAAAACTATCATTTAGAAAAAGAGAGAGGGAAACAACTTACAGTGGTCGGTGGTTCTTGGCATATACCATATTCTTTTGGACTGGAGTAGCAGGACTGCTCCCTTCTGGTAGTAGAGAGTTTCCAAGGTCCCCCAGTCTGGCTTCCCTAAGATCTGCTCTCTGAAAGATGTCTCTTGTCCATTGTGTCACAGCCTCATCTGAGAGGGACAAAGGTCCTTGTACCATGACAAAGTGGCTTCAATAGCTCATGTCATCCTCACAGGGGCCAGTAACCAGGGGACTGACTCAAGGGTTGACAATTCCCAGCTCTTTATTTGCCAGTTTTGAGTTTATTTGATAAACACCTTTAAAAACCTAAGGAGTCTTCCTGTTTGTTTGTTTGTTTTTAACTTTAAGAGATTCTACATATTATTGATTCTAAGATGCACATTTTCTTTTTTAAAAATTTCTTTTTTTATTCCAGTAGGTTTTTAGGGAGAAGGTGGTGTTTGGTTATATGCATAAGTTCTTTAGTGGTGATTTCCGAGATTTTGGTGCACCCCACCCAAGCAGTGTACACTGTACCCAATATGTAGTCTTTGATTTCTCACCCACCTCCCATCCTTTGTCCTAAGTCCTCAAAGTCCACTGTATGACATGTACATTTTCATTTCACCTTTTAACATTTCTGAACTTGGGAAGTGTGTTACAATCAGTAGTGGCTTAGATAGGAAAAAATAAGGTAGTTCCTAAATTCAGTGAATGCTGGTGTCAAGGGCTAGATTCTAGACCCTGGTCTAGAGGTATCTTCTTTCAGTAAGAGCCTTGGCGTTTTGCTCACACCTTCCCTATCACCTGTGTTCCCAATGAATGCACTAAAAAAGGCAAAAGCTACTTGTATAAAATTCACTGGTTAGAGTGGTTTAGAAGAGGGTGGGGCAAGATAGACAAAGCCAAACACATTAACATACCCATGTATTACCTTTATGATATTTCACATTTGACTGTTTACTGTAGTATGTTTGATACTCATCAATATCATTTACATTAGTATTGACATCATCTAGGATATTTACTACATTCTCTTTCAGAACCTCTCTTGTTACTGCTCACAAAGATACAATGGAGCTTGTATTAGATTCACTTGGGTATGATGGAACCTGACATTTGAAACGTTTCCATGTGCTAGTAAATTCACCAGTGCTGTCTCTATTTATAATCTCTGCAGAAGTATCATCATTTCTGTTTTATTAGTGTGTGCATTTGTTTTTGTTTCCTTTTAGTTAACATCAGCAAAATCCAGTCTTCTAAAGATTCAGTCTATTCTCAGACGACTGTTAGATTTAGTATATCTCCAAAATGCAGAGTTTAGACTTGTTTCTGACAAAGGCAACATCACATCAGTCTTCTCTTTATTCAGCCCTCTTGGTTCTGTTTCTATTTACTGTGCCCACCTCCTTTCCGGTCTGCACTTCAGTAACTCAGTACCTTTCCGTTCCTTAAAACACATCTCTATCAGAACCCTCATCAAGAAGTAGGCCTGGCACTCATTACTGTTACTTTGGTATGGATTAATGTTAAGTCTAGTTGTGCTTTCATTTTACACTGAGACATTTAGGAAGACTATTTTTCACTGAGCAGGCTGAAGGAGTAGACTTCACCCTTTTCCCCAGAAGTATGTCAGTGAAAATACTACTCACACTGATTAAAAATAAAGTTGAGCTTAGAAGATGGGTTAGGGAAGGTCTAGATCGGTGTTTATCAAGCTTAATCATAAAAATTATCTGGAGCATTAAAAAAATGTAGCTTCCTGGGCCCAGTTCCAGTCTCATCGGGTCAGCCTCTCAGGAGTAAGGTCTTGAGAATGGTATTTTTAATGAGCTCCCCAGGCAGTTCTTGTGACCAGGCAAGTTGTTATAAAATAAGCCAATAGCAGGAGAGGATATAAACATAAGAGAACACAGTGAATGCCGCAAGATACCACATGACATGCAAAAGGGCAGAACTTTGATCTATGTTTTTCAGGCACATATATAGTTGGTATAATCACTGAAATTGTATTGCTTCTCTTGGAATTTATCTTTCCTATATTGTAAAACTTTAATATATCCAAGAGGTAGAAGGTTGCATGCTGTTTGAAACCAGGGAGAATAAGTAAGACTAAATCCCACAAGCTACAAATACAGAGATTCTATGGAATCCAGATACGCTGCTGCATCCAGATACATAAACAATCCATTGACCTTGTTTTTCTCCTGCATGGTTACTTGTCTCCAAATTTAGCGTTTCTTTGCTTTCTTCATATACGTTGATCTTTCTAATATGAAGTTATTCCACAAGTGTTTTTATTACTTTAGGGAAGGACACTTTTATAGGTAAAATGATGAATATCATAATCTTTAATAACTTTGTACTATTTAATATTTCTGTATTTAGGAACTCAAAAGTGTTCCAACATCAATTTTTAAATTAAATCACCACCTACCCAGGTGATACTGAAACGTTTAAAATGTATTTCTCTACATAATTTAGGCAGTGCTGAGTTGCAAATATCTTGGCAGAAGGATAAAACTAGGATAATCAAAGGTGTTGACAAAAGATGTATTCTAAAGTGTGATGGTCCCTATTTAAACGAAACTTTTTTATGGCAAGTATTCATACCACTTGTCATTCATTCAACATTTCTAGTGTAAGTATTTGACTTATGTTTTTTAAATATACAGTATGCTGGCTTAGGTACATACATTTTATATTCCATTTAGTTTCTGGTTTATAAAACTGTAGCGAGTTACTAGTGGCATTTCTATTAGCCCCAAAAAAGAGACCAAACTGCTCAAGGTCTGAGATCATCCATCCCATGGCTTTCCAGATCTCCTCGTGTAAGGATTTGTGAACCAGCAAAGAGAAAGAGTTAAGCCTATTCTCCTAGTTGGCAGAAACTTTGTAGTTTAAAATTACATACTGACTCTGGTGTAGAGACACAAGAAATTATAGAGCAGACACTGTCCAGGACAACGTATAATTTAAAATGTACTAAGGAATGTATGCCGCATGGCAAAGTAAGTGAAGTGCTTCTTCAAATATAAGTGTTTTGCATAGAAAGGCAGTAATTATCCACTCCTAGGGAAATGTTTGCATTCATTCTAAATCAATATTTACTATTCATTTCTTGTGTTCAACAAAACAGGGATTTAACTTTTTTTAAATTTTAATGAAGCACTAAGACTACAATAATTCTACAATGTAATTGTCTTGATATGAAATATTGCTAAATGGTGTTGCTATTTTGAGAAAGAGCAGTGTGAAATGGAAGGGTATCCCTATTTGTGAAATGTTACTTTGGGAACATTCAATTCAAACTCAGCCAAGCAGGGCGACTCACCCGTTTTCAAAGATAACTTAAGCTGTCTCCTTGGTAAGGCCCTAAACTAGGTTCATTTAGATGAGTCTGCCTTTATACTTTTTCTTTTTCCTCCTAACACATTCTTTCCTCATAATGATTCTGTTTCAGTTCAACTGCTGCCTTTTTGGGGGTTTATGTATGAGAGAAAAACTCTTCTATAAATTAGAACTTTTTTTTCCTACAGAAAGAATAGATTTCTTGCCTCCTTCCCCTCCAAATTCCCCGATTTTTTAGTTCAAAAGGACCTCAAAGAAAATGTTTGTGGAAAAAATAAGAAAATAGGGCACATGAATACTGTATTCTGAGATGAGACTGAAGGTCTCCAGCACATTTTTATTTATGGAGCTTATGATCTGATCATTCTATGACTTTTCCTTAGAAAATGACTATAATTTTTTATTATGGAGTCCACAAAAGAACTGGACAATATAACAATATGTTATATTACAACACGAATACTCCTTTTCTTGGCCACAGAAACAAAAACGGCTTTGCCCCTGAGTTTCAGTCAGGACAGAGTCCATCATGCACACTATTACGTTACCAAATGTTATATAAATGCTCGAGTTTCTATGAGCAAATATTTCTGCCTTCTGTGTGTAGTTGAACTCATCGTTTTCTGTTCTTTTTTCCTTTGCTTTTGCGTTTTCCTTCTTTTGCGGGTGGGTAAGGTCAAGGAAGCATCTCTTTAAAAGTCTCACCATTCCCATGAGGTTTTTCAGATTTTATATTGATCATCTATTTGATATTACAGTTTAATACAAATTATATTCTTAGATTCACAAATTCTATAGTGTGTCAATGTTAAAATGAGAATGAGAGTAGAGAAGGAGCCAAAAGTAAATGGTATACCTTTACAATTTTATCACATAGTTCCTGTGACTCCTCTGACTTAAAAATATTCATAGAACAGCAGTGCAGATGCGTCTGTACTAACGTTCCCTCTCTTCGCCTTCCTGCCATTCATAATTCATGTGAGCTCTCTGAGTGAATTACTCTTTGGTATGCACTCTGGGGACAAATAATATCATTTATGTATTGTGATTGCTACTCTATTTTATCTTCCTTTTTATTGACAAGAAACAAGGGTGTTGCTTGTAGTTATAAAAGTAAATTGGGTGCAGAAATTGTCCTTCTCCTTCTGAGAGAGGCACCTTCTTTCTGCAGGAAGTGCTATTGTAAACTGTACTGTTATAAATGGTGTGTTAGTTCTCAAGATATTCCTGTCTCAATGTATGAAGCACAAAGTGTTCCTTTAGCATTCAGTAGAGAGCCAATGGAAAAGCAGGCCGTTAAGGACACGTTCCTAAAGTCTGGAAAATCAATGGGACACTAAAAAGGGAGCTGAAGTGGACCGGAAGGAACCTCTTGAGGGTCATTTAAAGAACCAGAAACTGATTATGAACAGAGCTTTTACCCAAGGAACTGGAGGGGGCCAGCAAACCCATTCTACTGCACTCCAGTTAAATATCTAATAGTTGAGATGTTTTCTGCACAGCCTATAAAGGATAATGAGGAAGGCTTTGATAGCCTTAAAGAAAGTCGCTCTGTGGCCTCTTACAAAAACATGATCTGAGTATAAGTGGCAAATGCTTGCGGACCTCAAAATAAAGAGGGGCAATACCAGCTAGGTAAGCCAGTTACCTTGCTGATTTCATAGGAGAGGAGTCCTGATAGAACTTTGTACCTGAGGAAAAATGAAGTAAGGAATGTCAGAGTGTAAAATCTGAGATCTCATTTACTTAAGCGGATACCTTCTAGATACCTTGAAATTATCTATAGTTTTACCTCTACGTGGTGACTATTTGATGTAGGTCAAATTAAGGATTAACCTGTTATCTTTATTTTATTGTATTGTGTTTTTAGGGGGTGAAGAATTATCCCTTATATTAATTAGGGTTAAATTATTTTTATATTAGTCCTCTCAAATTGTGATCAGTTGAGTTATTCTTCTATAATTCTTATCTTTACCCTCTAGTTTCAGCAAAGATAGACTTCATGAATAATTTTTTAAAAAGAAGAACATTTGTGTTGACGTATTTATATTATTCGATAATGGAAAAAAAAACAATTTGTTGACTGTTCTTTTTATGATGCCTTTGCTACTTTTGGCAAAAGTCAATTAAAAAGAGAAATCCTAACATCCTCTCCCAAGGCACTGAAAACACTTGCACTGACTTTGTATTCACTCTTTCAGAATGAGACACATTGAATAAGAGAGTAGTTGAATACTTCTATTCAGGGGTATAGTTTGTTACATTGTTAATAGACTAGTCTACCAAGAATGAAGCAATGCTTTCTTCTGGACTCCAAGCAAGAATTGATCAATCAGTCAGTTACTTTTCAGACATTGCACACCTTCTTGGCATGGCATCCAAACAACTATTGAGAGTTAGCTGAAGCAACACAGCTGCAAACAGAATGGAGAATGGTAAGTGCTCCAAGACTCTCCTTATTTAACTCACACTTTACCAAATTTTACTGCACTACAGTTCTTTGTCTGAAAATGTGGCCTTCTATAAGAATCAAATAATTATACTCTTTGAATAGATGATATGAGAAAGAAAAGGGCTCTGGAAGTGTAAGGAGTATCCTCAACTAATCATGGAAAGCCTAGTGCTTACATTTACATGAATGCACAGGCTGTGATTCCCTCTTTATCCTAGTGCTACAATTCTGGAAGACTGACACACATATGGCAGAGAGGAGTGCTAAACCAAACCTGATCATCACTTACACCTGGATGTGTTTCAGTTTCCAGTGGGGTCCAGTGCAGTATCATTTATGATTAGGTGCCTTGTCTTACAATTACTTCACTGTCTATGTCAGCTATTCTCAAACTTTTTGCTTTCAGGATCCTGTCACACTAAAAAGTTATCGAGAACATGCAATAATTATGTGTTATAGCTGTCAATATTACCCTACCAGAAATTAAAACTGACATTTTAAACATTTATTTTTTAATATGCTCTCAAAGTAGTTCTTCCATGTTACCATAAATGTGGTTTTATTTGATTAAAAAATAACCACATTTTTCCATGCCAAAAATATTTAGTGAGAAGAATAGCACTGTTTTTACTGTTTCACAATGAGATTTTAGTAAATCTCATTAATTGTCTGGGTTCTTATATCTGCTTTTTCATTCGATTTGTTGTCATATCGAGTAGTATGTCACCTCTGGAAAAACCTCCTTTGTACACCCACGAGAAAATGAGGGTGAAAAAAACCAAAATCATCTTAATATTACTATGCAAATAGTTTTGATCCTGCAGAATCTTCACAATGCTATTTTATAAAACATTAAATCCATATGACTATCTACATAACCTGACACTTAATAGGTACTTTCATGTACACCCCTGTGATTATGGAGAACATTATGTCACCCTGGATCTCTTCTCAGGACCACTTCTCTTTGCCTTCAAAGAAGTTTAAGGAAGAAAAGGAAAAGATAATAAAAATGAAAAAAATAGAATTGTGGGTTCCTTATGAGGAAAAAATTACATTCTTGGGACTCTGGATTTCTGTAATCCTTCTGAAGTAGCCAACCTTAATGGGTTCTAAAATGATTTCAAAAACATTTTAATTTCAAAGAAAATAGGGTACTGAAAGTGTGTTGTGTGGGAGGAACCCAGTAGGAGATAATTTGAATCATGGGGGCAGTTCCCCGATACATGGTAGTGAATAAGTCTCACAAGATCTGATGGTTTTATCAGGGGTTTCTGCTTTTTCATCTTCCTAATTTTCTCTTGCTGCCACCATGTAAGAAGTGCCTTCTGCCTCCCACCATGATTCTGAAGCCTCCTCGGCCACGTGGAACAGTAAGTCCAATTAAGTAAGTCCCAGTCTTGGCTATGTCTAATCAACACATCTAGAGCCTGCTTCTGTTTTATTATCTGATCAGTGATGCAATATAGCACAGCTCATTAACGTAAGTGCCAAAATTTTCAGATAGATATAACTATCTGTGAATAGTCAAATTAATATATTCGAAGTATTGTAAGCCTTGAAAAAGCAATAGAAGTATTTTCACAGTTTGAAATTGTGTTTTTGATAATGCAAGTATAATAGTTCTCATCTCTTTGTTTAGCTAATGCTTGTTGGTCATCTACTATGTGACATGGAAAAAAACTACAAGGAGATATGGCCTCTACCTTCAACTATCTTACAGTCTAGTGAAATCTACCAGTAAAACAAAACAGTTAATAATACAGAGTAATAAATGTTAGGGAGACGAAGATGACTTAGGAATGCATGAAAGAGGATATGGCCCAGTCTTGTAGGAAGAGTGAGGCTTCCTGGGAAAAGAAAAGGTGCCTTAAGAATGAATGGAGGCCAAGCGCGGTGGCTCACACCTGTAATCCCAGCACTTTGGGAGGCCGAGGCGGGTGTATCACAACGTCAAGAGATCGAGACCATCCTGGTCAACATGGTGAAACCCCGTCTCTACTAAAAATATAAAAATTAGCTGGGCATGGTGGCACGTGCCTGTAGTCCCAGCTACTCGGGAGGCTGAGGCAGGAGAATTACTTGAACCCAGGAGGTGGAGGTTGCGGTGAGCCGAGATCATGCCATTGCACTCCAGCCTGGGTAACAGGAGCGAAACTCCGTCCCAAAAAAAAAAAAAAAAAAAAAAAAAAAAAAGAATGAATGGAATTGGTCTGGTTGGAATTCATATGGAATTGAAGATTCAGTGCTATCCCTATCAAGCTACCAATGACTTTCTTCACAGAATTGGAAAAAAAAACCACCATAAACTTCATATGGAACCAAAAAAGAGCCCTCATAGCCAAGACAATCCTAAGGGGGGAAAAAAAAAAAGCTGGAGGCATCACGCTACCTGACTTCAAACTATATTACAAGGCTACTGTAATCAAAACAGCATGGTACTGGTACCAAAACAGAGATATAGACCAATGTAACAGAACAGAGACCTCAAAAAGAACACCACACAACTTCAACCATCTGATCTTTGACAAACCTGACAAAAACAAGCAATGAGGAAAGTATTCCCTATTTAATAAATGGTGTTGGGAAGACTGGCTAACCACATGCAGAAAGCTGAAACTAGATCCCTTCCTTATACCTTATACAAAAATTAACTCTTGATGGATTAAAGTTTTAAACATGAGGCCTAACACCATAAAAATTCTAGAAGAAAACCTAGGCATACCATTCAGGACATAGGCATGGGCAAGCACTTCATGACTAAAACACCAAAAGCAATGACAAAGCCAAAATAGACAAATGGGATATAATTAAACTTAAGAGCTTCTGCACAGCAAAAGAAACTATCAATAGAGTGAACTGGCAACCAACAGAATGGGAAAAAATTTTGCAATCTACTCATCTGACAAAGAGCTAATATCTAGAATCTATGGAGGAATTAAACAAATTTACAAGAAAAAAAACCAACCCCATCAAAAAGTGGGCAAAGGATATGAACAGACACTTTTCAAAAGAAGACATTTATGAGGCCAACAAATATATGAAGAAAAGCCCATCATCACTGGTCATTAGAAAAATGCAAATCAAAACCACATTGAGATACCATCTCACACCAGTTAGAATGGTGATTATTAAAAAATCTGGAGACAATAGATGCTGGAGAGGATGTGGAGAAATAGGAACACTTTTACACTGTTGGTGGGAGTGTAAATTAATTCAGTCATCTTGAAACACAGTGTGGCAATTTCTCAAGGATCTAGAAATAGAAATACCATTTGACCCAGCAATCCTATTACTGGGTATATACCAAAATGATTATAAATCATTTTATTATAAAGACACATGCATATGTATGTTCATTGCAGCACTGTTCACAATAGCAAAGACTGGGAACCAACCCAAATGCCCATCAACGAAAGACGGGACAAAGAAAATGTGGCACATATACACCATGGAATATTATGCAGCCATAAAGCAGGATGAGTTCATGTCCTTTGCAGGGACAT
This sequence comes from Alouatta palliata, assembly GCA_004027835.1. NCBI lineage: Eukaryota > Metazoa > Chordata > Mammalia > Primates > Atelidae > Alouatta > Alouatta palliata. The sequence goes on from PVKV010028471.1 coordinate 10,935, forward strand.
GGATGAAACTGGAAACTATCATTCTCAGCAAACTGACACAAGAACAGAAATCCAAACACGGCATGTTCTCACTCATAAGTGGGTGTTGAACAGTAAGAATACATGGACATGGGGAGGGAAATATCACACACCTTGGCCTGGGGGGTGGGGGACTAGGGGAGGAATAGCAGAGGGTGAGGGTATTGGGGAGAGATAGCATTAGGAGAAATATCTAATGTAGATTACGGGGCAATGAATGCAGCTAACCACCACCATAGCACGTGTATACCTATGTAACAAACCTGCAGGATCTGTACATGTACCCCAGAACTTAAAGTATAATAATTTAAAAAAATAGACAAAAAAGGAAGTAGCAACAAGAGGGCTATTGATAACTTAATTAAGAGGAGAACAAGTAGAGTCCTGGAAACCAGTAATGCTAGAAACCAGCAAAGAATAGGTTGAGGGGTGAGAGTTGAATGAGAGAGTAGAAATAGTGTAGACAACTAATTTAATAATTTTTGTTTACAATAAAACAACGTTTAATTTGTTTTATGATTTGTAAAGTTCAGAATGGTAGGGAAAACAATTCACCCTTAGGTAGGGGTTTGCTAATTCTGACGGTCAGGGTAGGAGTTTTAAAGCTTGCAAGACCATAGATGGATACATTTCTGTATCTGGGCATTTGTCTATGCACTGAAATTCTTTGCTCTTTCTGTAGGATACAAATAAGTTGCAGAATTCTTTACGTGCCTTTAACTTTGCCTCTTAAAGTCTTGGCCAATGATTTACCACTTTAATGCCTCAAAGTATAGTTCTGTTATGCTTAATATTGATGTCTTCATAGTTAGAACCCACTAGGGTTGGCTGCTTAAGAAGGATTACAGATGTCCAGAGCCCCAGGTATATAATTCTGTTTCTCATAAGGATCCCGAGAACCAGGATTTCAAACACATTGAGGACAGGAGTTATTCGTCACAGTACTGACCACAGTATTTAGCACAAAATATTACCAATGCTCAGGGAATACTCATTGATTAGTTTATTGATTTTTGAGAACATTGACTAAAGTGACATTTGCCTACACATTTTTACAAAAGGTATTTTTGTTTTCTTTTTTGAAATGTCATTTGATATATCTCATACTCCCTTTATCAGTTCCCCTATGCAAAGCTATTATGAAAAAGCATGAAAAATGTGCATTTTTTGCATTTTAAGAAAGATTAAAATTTTAGATTGAAAACAAACTGAAACCAATGAAAAGTGTATTTTACTGCCTTATATCTAAAAATGGCACTGCCCAATTTAAGCTATTTTTAAAACCTGTATATTCATGCAGCTTGCATACCAAAATGAAAATTGGTGAGCTATAAACCCTTGAAAAACAGGGTTTATAATGGAAACAGTAATTGACCCTTAAGTACAACATCAAAAATACAATACTATATAATACAAAGCCCAGGGCTTGGGATCTCATCTCTTCTCTAACCTCAGACTGGCACACTAACCCAACACCACAAAGCCAACTAATAGTTATATTTTGAGATGTTTTCTTCTTACATGGCAGGGAAAATGAATAAGTGATCCAATAGCCACATGCAGCTAAGTTTCACAGAACCAGCACCCTAAATTTCTTTAATAAACTCACAACTCCTTTCCAGAGCCAATAACCTTAAAATAATTGGACTTCCTTGGAAAAACTATTTATTTATTGCTTTTAAATGGAAACTCCTACCCCTGAAGTTGTGCCATGTTGCATCATAGTCTTTGGGTATGTGACATTATACCACAGGATGCGGTGAGGCTAGAATGACCAATTGTCAGGAAAGCTCATGGAATCAGGGAACATACTCTCAGAATATTTAGAGTTGTCTTCAACTTTGCTCTAGTTCATAGTTCGTCCAGTTTTCCCATTTTCTAAGCCACAGCTACTCATTTTTATCATGAGAAAATGTGATCTAAACTAAGGAGAAAAATGCAAGTATTAAACTTGATTAATAAGATCTGAAGGGTAAATTCAGAGTCTGGGTTTCAATTTCAGCTTGGCTCTAGGGAAAGAGGGATGTGTGCATATATACAAAGAATCTTAACTGATACTCTTTTGTTGTTTTTGCTGTTATTGCATGGAGGGGAAGGGGTTAAGGGAGTTTATTGCTAAAGAAGGAAAGTTTAGAGATTCCTTTCATTTTAAAGTTGAAATATGTGAGCATTGCCAGCTTATTTTTTTTAAGAAGCTTCCAAAGAATTTGTCAGCTGAAAATAGTCAAGATTTTGACTTCTAAAATGTGATCTATTTACACAAACTTAGCAGGACTATTTGGTGTTTACTTGCTGGGCACCCTGTTTCTGTTGCCTGTATAACTTGTGAACTTGGTAAAATGAGTGAAATATTATTGATTTCATTTATCTAGATAAAACCTCTTCCTCTGTATTCTGTGACCAAGCCACTAACTGAGCTTTGGAGTAAGGACCGTGGGAGAAGGTTGGAACTGGGACAGAAAAGGGTATTTTCTTTGTGAGAGTGTTTAGAGGATTTTAGAAGCGATGGTGTCTGCTCTAGGATTTAGTAATTTTGCTAATTGTAATTAAAATGTTATCTTTGTATGGTGATATGAATAGCAAAATGCATCTTAAAATTTCAGTGCTTAAAAATAAATACAAATAAATTCTGATGTCACAACAGAGCACTTTTATGGCATTTTTCATGTCTTTCTTTAAGTACCAAGATCTGTCTCAGTTAACTTCAGGGTATTAGGAATTACATTATTTACTTAATGTTAGAATTTTTAAGCCCCCTTCTACACACATATTTGAACACAAATACATACCTTCTTCTGTATTTTCTTTCTTATTCCTTCTTCATTCCTTATAATTTATTCCCATACTGTCTTTGCTTCATCCTAATTTCTACTCTTCATGAATTCTGTATTTTCTTTCAAGGCTTATTACAACTCTGCATAAATAATTACGTAGTGGGTTAAGGTTTTGAAATGTTAGTTGGTGCATTTCCTATTATATATCCTTGTAACCTTAGTTCTTTCCCTAAAATTCAGGAAAGTAATAACGTGGTGAAATGTTGAGTAAAAATTGGTAAAGTCTTAGCTTTTGAGTTTCAAAAGCCTGTTTTTCTGGGGAAGTAGAAAGGACTCAGAGCATAGCCAAAACATTTGAAAAACTACCCAATAAATACAGAGCCAAGCTGCCTTATTGCCATTAGATAAAACCTTTTCAGGCTGGGGATGTGTACAAAAAGTTTGAAAGGAAACATTGAAAATTTAGAATGAGTGGGTCCTGAGAAAAGAACAAGACCCTCCATCCTTCTCTTTGGCTAGTCCTAGATGGTTGGGAAGAAGGATACATTAAGTAGGAGGGAAAGTGGGGCAACAGTCATTCAAAACAGAATATGTCTGAGTACCAAGGGGTTCATGCAGAGCCAAGGCTTCAGGCAAGGACATCAAGTGTCAAGGTCACAGCCTGAATGGGAACCTCTGAGATATCCCGTGTCCTGATCTTCACCCATTAGTCCACATGGGCTGCTTCTGGATCCTGCCTGCCAAACCCATTCAGGACCGGTGATTTTCTCTTTCTCTCTTCCTTCCCAGACCTCCTCTTGCATCTCTGAGCAAAATTCTGCCAGTCCCATGGTTTCCCCGGGTCACAGGAATCTCTGAGATGCCTTTTGTCATCTTTTCGGCTACGCTTAAGCACGTGGGCATTATGCTACTGTCAAGAGATGCAAACACTCTCGGAGCCGACTCAGATCCACCAGCCTTCACAGCCTGTTAGTTGCCCCCGCCCCCAAGTTTCCACATGGGAAAGGAGCACCGATCTCCTCCCACTCAGATTTCTGGCCAGTCTAGGATTTCTGTTTTTCCCTTGTCTGAATCTGACCAGGTAGAAGAGGAAGCAAAGAGCCAGAAATCTTTCTTCAGAACTCACTCAACATGTACCCTGTCATCCTCTAGGAAATTGTATCCTTCATCTTGAAATATGATATCTTGGTTCTAACTCATTAATTAGTATGTTTTGCACAACGTGAGGTTTATTTCTTTGCTTCCTTTTGAGGACTAAGCTAAAAATAGACTTGTTTGTTTGAATTTTTTTTTCTTTAAGTTGTGGCATATTCCTTTTCTTAGGCAAAAGCATAGAAAATATTAATTGGCTAAATAAAGTCCAAGAAAATATATAGAAAATATGTGAATTCACATTTCAAAATAGCATCCTACCACATCCTATTTGTGCTGCTATTCATTTAATACACATCTCTCCTGCTAAAATGTAAGCTCTTTTGAAGGCAGTGTAATTTTTGTGTTCATCACTCTATGCCCGTCAACTTGTACCATTGCCTGAAACATAGTATGTGCTCAGTAAATATTTATTGAATAAATGAATAGTAAACATAGTATATAAAATGTCTAAAGCAATTCTTGTTACTACTATATGTTACTTAATCCATCCTTAAAGGAAAATTAGAATTAGGTAAGATACAGTGAGCCTTTTTTTTTTAAACCATTGTTGATCTGAGTGAGATTTGAATAATCTATTTAGAGAAAAAAAAATCATCATTTAGATTAATGTAGAATTTCTGGCAAATTGACTTAAGAGTAGTTAAAAAATTCTTTTTAAGAATAAATATACAAGGTACACAGGGTTATAATGAGGAACGCAAGGCTCATGAAAACTTTGTTCTTGGTTCTGTGTATTAGTTAATAAAGTAATTTTCTTTTTTATAATGAATGTTGTGAGGTTTTTATTTTATTCTTGGCTCAAAGCAAAGATTTCAGGTGAATTCATCTTTGATTCTTTTTTGAGATGCTCTCTGAAACTCTCAGTTTCAATAACAATTACCTGCTAAAAATTCCTGCTGCCTAGGCTGTTGTACCTGAATGCAGTTCTCGTTAACCTAAATGGAGAGGAAAAGTGTGTTGCCGAAGGGAGATACTCCAGATATTCTCTCTTCTGTATGTCACAGAAGTGTATGTGTGCATGTGCATGCATTCAGGAGTCACTAATCTACATGTTTTCATGCATCCAAGAAACAGAATTCAATTCTGGGAATTAAAAACTAGACTTAATGTATATGGTACATACAGATTAACAGAGGAAAACATTCTTCTACTCAATGATTCCATAGAGATTGACCTGGAAGTTTCTTAAAGAGAAGTACATATGTGTTTCTGTATGTGTGTGTGTGTGTTAATCTGTGGGCAATGTGTATGATTAGAATGAATTAAAATATTATGGATAGTAGCAAAATTGAGAGATCCATTTCCAGTAGATCCTCTGTTGATGGATGACTGTTTGCTGTGCTTTACTCTGTATCTAATTTGTACATTCTTCCCTAGTCATTCAGGCTGACCTTCATTAAATAATGTGAGATGCAACTTTGGAAACACACAATACATAAAGAACACACAATAGATAAAACTGTAGCTAGTCAACATGCATTAAGTACCTATGAATTCAGTCATATTCTCACTTTTCTTTTTGATAGTTCCTTTATTGAGTTAAAAGTTTTTGTTCTAGAGAGAAAATCAGGTGGAATATGGGAAAGTTAGCTAATAAATTTAATTGGTTTAGGAAATCAATCAAGATAATTTGTAATTTCTAAAATAATTAGTGTCTTCACTTAAGCCTAAGTAGATCAACAGAATTAACTTTCTAGGTCTTTCTATTGATGTTTTTATGTTAAATATAATTCCAGAGACGACTTCTTGGTATTGAGAAAAGTCCATTTTATTTGTTTTAAATTTTGTGTTTTTTTTCGCATTGATCACTCAGAAGGGAAAAAGATACTAAATATTCATTCATGTTTGGAATTTTTTAAATCGTAGAAGCAATCAGCAATAGTTTATTAAAAGAAATAAAAATGATCTACTAATGCCATGTCAGTCTTGGGCAATAGAGGAAAGTTTGAGTGATGAAGTTTGAGGCTGTTGTGGACTGACATTTCTAAAGCAGTCACTATGAAGCATGACTCAAAAAGCAGGTTTTACCATAGACCACAAAATACATATTTATATTGTTTTTTAAAAAACTATTTCTTATTGTTATGGGAACTTGTCCTGCCTTTGAAATTTTGAAAAAGAAAAGCTAGGAAGAAAGTGATCTTTTTTGAAGCATGTATTTTAGGCGTATACAGATTTAAAAAATAGTAAGGCATGTTCCTCTCCTCCTTATATTTCTTTATTTTGTTTTGATATCTTTAAGAATCTTATTATTTCAGGAGTACAACGGCAACTTTTATTTTTAATTAAAAAAAAAGTTTTAACTAATTTTTGAGATGGAGACTCGCTCTGTCACCCAGGCTGGAGTACAGTGGTGTGATCTCGGTGCACACCGCCACACTGGGGTAATTTTTTTTTTTTTTTTTTTAGTAAAGACAGGTGTTCACCATGTTGGCCAGGCTGGTCTTGAACTCCTGACTTCAAGTCATCTCCCCACCTCGGCCTTCCAAAGTGCTGGGATTACAGGAATGAGCCACCGTGCCCTGGTGGCTCAATAGCAATTTTTATCATGACCTTAAAAGGGTCACTTTGTGTACTGGTTTTGTGAAAAATTAATACAATGGCAAATGAACTGGGCTTCTGGTCTTTCCCTTCTTCAGGACATGGGTCTTATCTCTGGAGAGGAACCTTGCCCAGTGTTGCCATGAAGATCTCGTGTGTCCAATGCTGCCAATGGATTGAAATCTTGACCATATTATTCATTATCTTGTTTTTTCCTTTCTAAAACTTTTCCTTTTTCTTTCCTCTTCTCATCTCTCCCCAGCACACTTTCCTCTCCAGTTCCACAGGTCTGCAACAACCAGAACTTTAGTCTTCAATAATTATGGTTCCAGGATTCTAGTGATTATTTTACTGTACATTTAAATGGGATTTAATTAATACCATTGAATATTCTGAGGATATGGCTACTAATGGGTTTCTTTTTGCTCTTAAGAGAGGAACAAATATTGAAACCAGAAGCTTTTGGAGAGATTTGACCTTTTGAAAAATATATAAAATTTGCTTACTCCTATTTATAATTGTGACAAGAGCTCTAGGAATCAATGTATTATGTCTTCTGTGTGAGGAAACTAGAGAATGTTTGTTTTGACTGGATTATAACCAAACACCATTAAACAAAGTTGAGTATATTCTTAGCTTCTCTATACCAGACTAGGTAGGATCATGTGGTCACGTGAAGGAATTTTGCCTTCACACTGAATGCAGTGGAAGTGACGGACATTTTACTCAGGAGAAGAGGGAAAGGACTCAAGTGGTGAATATAGCTAGAATTTGCATTTTGGAAAGAGCAGTCTGGCTATGGTATAGAAAACCACACTGAATGTGAATGGCTACCTTTGATAGGAGGTTGCTGCAGTAGTCCAAGATAGAGAGGATGAGAGCTTAGACTGGGATGATGGTGGAGGAAATAAAAGAACATAAAGGTGTCAATAAATGTTTATCTATTATGGAATGGATATGGAGGAGTTTAAGAGAAGGCATTTGCAGAATGCCCCTGGCTAGTGACTTGTACAATTGGTGTCCTGTGATGTCCTTCAATGGGGAAAGAGAAAGATGCTGAGGAAGAAGGCCTGGATAGAAGGAAATCTGTGTGTTTCATTTTGACCTATTGCTCTTGAAATATCAAGGTGAAAATATCCAGAGAGAACTGTGATACAAGGCCTGGAGCTCAGAGGGGAGATCTAGACCACAGATAAACAACTGTGATTCTTTTGTGTGATGTTGGTCATGAGGAATGAATAAGGCTGCCTAAGAAGAAGATAGAAGGAGATGAAAAAAGTGGCACAACCTGCCCAGGAAAATGCAATGTTGAAATGATGAAGAAGTGAAAGTTGAAAAACCAAACCAATGGTCAGGGAGGTGGGAAGAAATGAAGAAAGTATAATAGTACAAAAGTAGACGGAAGAGAAGTTTCAAGATGGAGGATAATGAAAATAAAATGTATTACATGGTCTGCTATCCTGAGGCAAACTGATTTACATTTGTGTTTCTTTATGGGCTTTGTTAGAAGGACTTGTATATGCTAGAAAAACAAAAATAAACTAATGACGTTATTCTAATGAGAAAGATAAAGAAACTGGTGTGTGGAATCAAATGAGTAAGGCTTGTTCAGTGATTATTAGGTAATTGTGTGACAAATTAGCATGATGGATTTTTCCTTCAAAGCATCAATTGTAACTATAAATTTGCCTTCCTTTCTTCTTTCTCTCTTTTCCCCCTTCCACTCCCTGTGTTTTCTTTCACTGCAAGGACCTTGTCTAGTTTCTACCGCTGTGTCCCTAGCATCTAGCATAGTGCCTGCAAAAGTATCCAGAAGGCATTTAATATTTGTGGAGAAACAAACAAATGAATCTCAAATATGAAATAAAAAGGTAGAACCACTGGATTAGGAAAAAAGCAAAGAAACAAACAAATAAAAACACCTGAGGTCTCATCCTGCTCTGGATCATTTGGTTTAAAAATACGGCTTTTCTTTCCTAACACATAAAAGCATATGTCTTGACCAGAAGTCCTCCAAGATAACTTCTGGATCCCAAGTTCCATGAATCTGTTTACCTAACTCTGCTAAAACATTGGGGCAGATCTCTCTGAAAAAAAGCTTCTTCTAAAAACACGTTGCCATCCAGGTTGGCTTTATGCTGTACAAGTGATATTTGAAGAAGGCCAACCCCTTACGGATGCTGCACTATCTCATCCTCTAGCAGCTCACCTCTTGGCCATTGCCCTGCCTTGCAGCCAGGAGCAGGTGAGCCTGATAATGTTTGGCCTCAGCTGTCTTATTTCCTTTGCTTTCTGTCCCAGGCTTCTGTGCAGCTGCAGAATAAAAGGCTGAGTATGTGCCCCACTGGAAGTGTTGGGAATTCATGTCTTCAATGGACCTTTGATGAGTGGGAAGTGGGAATGGTGATGAAATACTCCCCTCTAGACTGATCTCAGGAGAACAATTCTGGGGTGAATTCTATACGGTTTCTCAGAGGGTCTCCAATAGCACTGAGCCCGCATTTCCACAGTCATATTCAGTTCAACAATACTTTTCCTCCTTTCCTGTTTTGCTGTCTCCAGCACCCACTGCTAGTTGCTTCCTGGGGGAGTTTCTCAAAATAAAAGCACCTATCCACAAATCCTTCTCCTGAGGCTCCTTTTTGGGAGAACTGAAGTTAAGAAAGATTTCTGTTGTATCAATATATGTACATAGAGTTCACTTTACTCTTCATTCCCAATGAAAATGCTTCAGAAATTTTGAGTATGATTTAAATTTTTCTAAAGTGATATTTTGTTCATTAATTAACATTTCAATTTTAGAAATGCTTTATCTTTATTCTGTTATGAAACTTTAAAATAGACTTCCATGGAATACTATGTAGCCATAAAAAATGATGAGTTCGTGTCCTTTGTAGGGACATGGATGAACCTGGAAACCATCATTCTCAGCAAACTGACACAAGAACAGAAAATCAGACACCTCATGTTCTCACTCATAGGTAGGTGTTGAACAACGAGAACACATGGGCACAGGGAGGGGAGCATCACACTCTGGGGTCTGGGGGCGAGAACTAGAGGAGGGACAGCAGGGGGTGGGGAGTTGGGGAGGGATAACATGGAGAGAAATGCGAGATATAGGTGATAGGGAGGAAGGCAGCAAACCACATTGCCATGTGTGTACCTATGCAACAATCTTGCATGTTCTTCACATGTACCCCAAAACCTAAAACGCAGTAAAATATATATTAAAAAAATAATATAAAATAGACTTCCAACTCTTAGATACTGACCTCAGATATCTTCTTGCTTTTATACCAAACAGATGATGATCTGTAAATAAATATTTAAATGTACTAGAAATTTAGTTATTAAAAGACTGTTGTGAAGACATAATCCTTTGCTGGTAAGAGCAAAATTACTTACTGGCTATTATGTGTATTTTCATATACTTTAGCTTAGATTATATTTGTGTTATTTCAGGTTTGTATAGATTTTAATCCCTGTTGCTGGTGCTCTTAGCTTGGGCTTGGAAACTGTTTTTCCCATTTTCATAGCAATGATAGTGTCTCCTTTCTAATCTATAAATACGTTAAAGTGAATAGTATGTACATAGATATTTCTTTTTTTATTGGGAAAAAAGAAAGTATTTTTCCTGCTGTTTCTGCAACTCATTAATCACAATGCTATATATGCTATTAATTATGCCTAAATGTACTTTGCTTATATAATTTGTGAACCTCCAATAACTCAAGACTTTCAAAGTGTTTGTCTTCCATGTTGACATTTTGATTACTAAAACATTCCTAAAGCTACAAGAACGACTAATAACATAGGATTAAAACTATGAATCACCTTTTGATTAAACACTCAGCAATCTTTGTTGCTAAATCTTCACTCAGAGACTAACTCTAAGTCTCATTTGAACTTAGAGATGTTAATTCCATATTGATCATGATAACCTGGTGGAGGCAATGCATATTCACTCAGCTCGTAGTTTTAATTTAAAGTGGATATTGGTGCTTTGGGATGAAAACAGTGATCTCTAATCATGCAGCTTCAATAAATAAAGTTGAGGGAACAAAGTGGGCAGCATTAGAGACAGTGGCATTTGGTGACAATCTGTTCTAAATGTTGAATGCAACGTATCTTTCGGGTTCACGTGTTCACTCAACTCCATCTCTATTGAAGTAACCTAGACTTCTGCTTATATAGTCTTGATAGTGGTAATAATAGATGTGTAAACATAAAGATGTTTATTTTGTAAAATCACTCACACATATAATCTAATTTGACTTAAGAAATTATCTTTTGATGTGTATAGAACAGTTATAAACAGTTTCCATTTAGGGTCAGATAAATTGTGTCACTGGTGACCAAATTACAGTAACTAACAAATGGGGAATGGATGGAATCAGGCGCTCTGGTTCCTGGCCCAGTGATATTCTTGATTTACTACTGTTTACTGCATTATGTTCTCACTAGGCATTGTCTCCTCAACTAGTGCCTTGCGTACACACACTCACTCTCTCACATTTTTCCCTCCTCCACCTTTTCAATAAATGGTAAGATACACACTAGGAACTAGACCAGCTGAATCTTTGTCTTTTCACTCAACCTGAATTTTGCATACAATCTTGATGTGATGGTTGATTTTATGTGTGAGCTTGGTGAGGCTATAGCATCCAGTTGTTTAATCAAACATGGAGTGACGTGTTGCCAGGTCGTGGGTAACATCTATAATCAGTTGACTTAAGTAAAGGAGACTACCCTCCATAATGTGGTTTAGGTCTCACCCAACCAGCTGAAGGCCCTTAAGAGTAAAAACTGAAGTTTTCCGAAAAGAAGACATTCTGCCTCAAGATGGTAACAGCAACTAGTGCCTGACTTTCAAGCCTGTCAGCCTGCCCTATGGCTTTTGGACTTGCCAGCCTGCTGGCCTTTACAATCCTGTGAGCCAATTCCTTGAAATAACGCTCCTGATATAGCATAGGGTATATATACCCTATTGGTTCTGTTTCTCTGGAGAACTCTGATGCACTTGCCTTACATTTTCTGAAAATATCAGTATCATACAATTTGTACTCCACTGACATTTTTATGTTCCTGAAAGGATCTCTGTATGTCTGCTTTCGTCCCTTTCTACTGTCCTTCCTCCTTTCTAAAATTTAAATTATCAATTTTAGTTTTGATTTCGTAAATTGTCTTCATTTTCTACGCCCTGTCTTAGCAATATTTTTCTCTTTTGAAAGTCTTTCCATTTTCTCTAACTTACCTCTAAATTAATGAACATGATCATAACGTATAGGACAAAAACAAAAACAAAAAAAACCTGCCATCAACTGGCTCCCTTTAATCTTCCTGTTGGTAAACTAAGTAGCACTTGACTTTATACTCAAAATATCTTACATTGCACACACACACACACACACACAAATACACATGCATGTAAATACACATACACACTGAGTTCTAAGGAATATATCTTATTTTTTCAATTGTATAGTGCAACCTATTTATAGTTTCACAACAGAAGGCTGAGGGGCAAGGAATCACCTACAGACTCAAATCACAAATACTCATGTTCATAATGAGGCTTTGAATACTTTGATACTTATGGCCTCTGCATGCTAGTAATGAGGTAGGGAGGCATTTTGGGTGCCTACTGGAATTCTCCCAGATGTTCTGCATGGAACTGAAATTCAATCTGGCCAAAATTAATTCCTAACTTTTTTTTCCCAAACTCTTTTTCTCTTCTACTATATTCTGCATTTGGTTATTGGTAATATCCAGTATTTTCAGTGACTCTTGATTCTACATTTTTCTTCACTGTATGTTTCCAGTGGGATTCCACATTCTGCTAATTTCTTTCCATTACTAAATGCACCATGATCTGTTCAGCTTCTATAACTTTTCACACTGATTCATTCATTTAATAAATATTTATTGATTGTGTAATTTTATGTCAAGCATGGTTGTAGGTGCCCATGATACAACAGGAATAAGGCAAGGAGTTGTACCTTTCTGGAGTTTACATGTTAAAAGGGTAAGACAGACAATTAAAAGTTAATATAATTAATGAATTATGTATGATAGAATTTTTTTTTAATTAAAGAAAATAGAACAGGGCAAACACCCTGGGAATTGGCTGACTCAATGTATTTAGTAAACATTTAAAAAGTGACGGATTGACTGAAAGCATAGTGTGGTAAACTCTAGGTGTCCTGTGTTCAGTGTCCTATAAGAAATGAGTTATACTTAAATAAGAACTTGATTTCATTTGTTTGCTTTGGGTAGGTGAAAGTTTTGTTTGTTTGTTCTTTGTTTGTCTTTGGTAGAATAAATGGGCAGTCTCAGAAGATGCTGAAATTGTAAATTACCAACTGAGTTGTCTAAGCACAATATGTTGCTTTAATTGTCCCTCCCTCCATCCTTTCTTCCCTCCCTTCCTCCCTTCTTTTCTTCCTTCCTTCTTTCCTTCCTTCCAGTTTAGCAAGACTTTGTAATTTCTGCTGTGATACAGGAACTATGCCTGGCACTGGAGATACAAGGCTTATGAATAAAGAGCCACTGAACTTTAGGCTTTCACAGTAAAATGAGGAAGCACACATGTTAAGTCAATGGAAGGCATTAGAGCTCAGTGAGAGCCAGGGCCCTGGAACTATACTCTCAGGCTAAATTCTAAGTTACTCTGTCTCTGCGGGCCTCGTACTACTTTTCTGAACAATAGAAATAATAATAGGACCTACATTAGATAGTTGTGTTAGTAATAAATTAGTTAACATTTATCAACTGCATAGAACATAATCTGGCATACATAATTATTTAGTAAATGTTTGCAATATTTTTATTATAAACAATAAAATGAGGAATGTTCAGAGAGAGAAAAACATGCTTGGAGAATATGGAAGCCTATATATGGTTGAACTAAAAGTTAAGAGGAGCTTCTATGTTATCTTTAAAGGAAGAAGTGAAGTCAAATTTCCAGAATTGAGTTGAGGATCAGGTTATTTATGGACTCAAAAATACAGTGAGTTTGGGAATAGACCTTGGTCATGAATAGAAGCAAGACATGTTGAAGAGCAAGAACTATGTTTGAAATTTCAAGAAAAAACATATTGGAGAATAGAGACAAGGTAGAACTACCTGGAAAACATACATGGCAAGAAAACTAACTGTTTGTAAAGCCATAAGAAAATAGTTGAGTTTGGGCCAGGTGCGGTGGCTCATGCCTGTAATCTCAGCACTTTGGGAGTCTGAGACAGGTGGATCACTTGAGGCCAGGAGTTCAAGATCAACCTGGCCAACATGGCAAAACCCCATCTCCACTAAAAGTACAAAACATTAGCCAGGCATGGTGGCGTGCACCTATAGTCCCAGCTACTCAGGAGGCTGAGGCAGGAGAATTGCTTGAACCCAGGAGGCAGAGGTTGCAGTGAGCCAAGGTTGAGTCATTTAATTCCAGCCTAGGCCACAGAGCGAGACTCTCTCTCAAAAAAAAAA
>PVKV010028472.1:0-24946 GCA_004027835.1 Alouatta palliata
TCGGGCCACGGTCCCGTTAGGCGGGGGCTCTGGCTGGAGGGCCGTGGGTCCCACGTGGAGGACCTGGGGGAGAAGCGGGCGGGTGGCGGGCGGGTGGCAGCCATGCGCTGGTGAAGGACCCTGTTCCTGTTCCGTGGTGTTACACCCGAGCGGGTTTAAACAGAAGCGCCACGCTCAGAGTTTGCTAAGAGTCCACTTTTAATACCGGTGTCCGAAAGTCAGCTGGAGCTCAAACCTCTCGGCCACGAACCAACGGCGGTCAACATTTTTATATCAGTTTAGGGTCAGGGGGCGCAAAGCAGATTATTACAGAAGCAGAAGGAGCAGGTTAGGGGAAGCGGGGATGCCTAACAAAAAAGTTCTACTTAAAGTTGTTTTCTTACTCAGGATGTGGGGGTGAGTGGTTGCACGGTTTTACGTTATAGGCCAGTGGGCCCTGTTTCTCAGAAAATTGGTTACAAAGATGCCAGGTGTCTCAAACCACAGCTGTCAGAACAGAATGCCCTACATAGCTCAGGGTGGGCAACATAGCTCCGGGCGGGCAAAATGGAGTTAGCAGGATTGTTTGAAATGTATTCATTACAGCCAAGCTAGGGTATTTCATTGGGGAGCTCTGGGCCCTGGTGTCAAGCTGGGAGCCGCATTGTCAGGGAGGTGTTTATTTTTCTTTCTATGAAAATCTTGTGTTGAAGTGATGTTTACACAAGAACAGAAGCAAAAGCTCAGGGAGCTTTTACCAAGCAAAGTTCCCTGTGAAAGCAGCCAGCTGGGTGCCGGTGGCTCACAGCCCTCCAGCCCTGGGGGATCCCCGCTGTGCTGACCTCCATCCTCCGAGAAGGCCTTAGGCCCACAGGGTATTGGTGAATGCTGCCCTAAGACCAGCCCTACAGAAGAGCCGCTCTCCGTGGCTTCCCGCTCTTTCTTCCTTTCCCTCCCTTCCTTACCTTTCTCTCTTTCAAGGCAGAGCTCTGCTCTGTAGCCCAGGATGGAGTTTGGTGGTGGGATCTCCGCTCACTGCAGCCTCCGCCTCCCAGGCTCAAGTAATCCTGCTGCCTCAGCCTTCAGGGTAGCGGGGGCTACAGGTATGCGCAGCCAGGCACCCCGAGTTTTAAATTTTTCGCAGAGAGGGGTCTCCCTTGTTGCCAAGGATGGTCTCAAATTCCTGTCCTCTAATGATCACCCACCTTGGCCTCCTGAAGTGTGGGATCAGCAAAGTTCGTCTTTGTGTATAACAGTAGTTCATCTACTTTCATTGTTATGTGGTGGTCCATTGTATGGATACACCCAGGTACACATTTCCACTGTCCAAGGTCATTTGGGTTGTTTGCAGATTTGGCTGTAGAAACAGCGCTACTGTGAACCTTCTTGCTCCTGTCTTTGGTGATCTTAGGTACACATTTCTGTTGGGTGTGTAATTACGAGTTGAGTTGCTGATTTCAGGTGTATATTTACAAACAAGTCTCTCTGGCAGCCGGTGAAAAGTGGATTGGAGGGAGATAGAAACTGCGGGAGGGACTGTGCAGATGAGCACAGGAGAGGCGACGGGGAGCAGTGATGGGTTCAGAAGGTAGGTGGATTCAGCAGACTGTTAGACAAGGGCCAGTGAACTGGACAGGGTTTTAGCTGCTAGACAGAACACTGGAGAGGAGCCCAGCGGGAGGGAACCCAGCACAGTGGGGTGCAGCAGGATGGGGTGCAGGGCCCCTGAGCTCACGTTTGGACATGGCATGTGTCCTGTCATCCAGGGGGAGACAAGAGGCAGCTGCCCATGTGGGTCTGGAACTTAAGACAGCCAGGAATGCATCTGGGGAGCCATTAACATGGGATAATAATCCCAGATACTAGAGTGTGGAGAGCCCCAAAGGCACAGGAAACTAGAAGATGCTGTCTTCTTGGAAAGAGCATTTATTGAGGGAGGTACGGAAGATAGAAGGATGTCAGGCAAAAAAGAAAGATATTGATGAACTGGACATCCCAGTGAAGTCAAAGCATTGGTTTGAAAGTATCCATTGCCAGTGAGGAGGGCACTGGTGACCCAAGATAATGTTCCCTGAAGATAATGTTGTTGGGAATGATGGAGACGTGTGTGCCTTCGTGGTGTTGGGAAGTGTGGAGACAGGGCTCAGAGTGTCATAGCTTTTGAGGTCAGCATACCCAGGTCACCATACCATACGTTGGCAGGTGACTGGTTAAGGGCCTGGGACAGGTGTAGATTCACAGGTTTGTCTAGCTCTTAAAGCCTGAGGTCAACGCAGATTCTAGTGGCCTGAGTGCATTCCTCCAAAAAGCCACAGATGCTGCATGTTGGAACCACACCAAATCCAAGGACACACAAAAAATGGTGAAAAGGGCTGGAGGCTCTGACTAGCTCCGTAGCTGTCCTGTGTCACTTAGAGGGAAGCCCTTGTTAAACTCTGGTGTATATCTTTACAAGCATTTCCTATAGATGGCAATTTTTAAAACGAAACAATACAATGTGTCTACCATTCAGTAATCTGCTGTTATTACTTAGACACGGACCTCTTTCCATGTTAAAATAAGTCTGTATCATCATTCCTGTGGTTGCATGATATATCTTTTGGTTATCATAGCATAATTTATTTGATTCCCTACTAAAGGACATATTTTCTGCTATTTTGCTATGAGATACCACGTGTTCTCTTGATTTTTTTCTTTTGAATATATTCTTAGAGGTAGAGTGGCTAGGCTGGGGGTGTGCACATTAAAACTGACCCAAATGGTTTCACAAAGGATGTGCCTGTTTCTGTTCACTGCAGTGACACGTGAGCACCTGTTGTTCTCTTCTCTCTGGTGTCTCTTAATAGTGACCTTGACCTTCATTTTATGTGTTTATTGGCTGTTTGCACTTTTTTCCTATGTCTATTCAGGTCTCTCCTCACAGCGTTTTATTGGGGTGTTTCTTTTTAGTTGACTTGTAAGCACTATTTGTAGGTCAGGTATCAATCCCTTTGTCTATCAGCTGCACATGATTTCCCCTCTGTCATGTCTGTGAATCCTCCTCCCCTGTAAGAAGTTTTAGATTTTTATGAGTCAGCGCTGTTAATCTTTTACTGCATGATTTCTGGCTGTGATGGTGCTTAAGAGGAATTTTCTTGCTCCAGAATTTCTAGTCAAAGAGCTAGAAGGGAGGGGACATACTGTCAAGGGTAGAGATTTTTAGGATGAGGGCAACTTGATGAAGAGAGGAGGCTGGGTGCGGTGGCTCACGCCTGTAATCCCAGCTAATGCGAGGCTAAGGCGGGTCACGAGGTCAGGAGATCGAGACCATCCAGGCCAACATGGTGAGACCCCATCTCCACTAAAATACAAAAAATTACTTGGGTGTGGTGGCGCGTGCCTGTAGCCCCAGCTACTCGGAACACTGAGGCAGGAGAATTGCTGGAATCCTGGAGGCAGAGGTTACAGTGAGCCGAGATTGCTCCATTGCACTCCAGTCTGGTGACAGAGCAAGACTACATCTCCAAAAAAAAAAAAAGGAGACAATTCTGGAGGCTGTTAGAAGGGGACCCCCCATTCCACAGTAGGACACCATTCTGTGTGCTGGGCGCTGCAGACACTGAGGTGAGTGTGGATACACGAGTGAAGCCTGGGCTTGGGCTGGAAGAGATGCTCCCTCCAAGGCAGAAAGGAAGGTGGTAAAGTGGGTTGTTCTGGGTGGGTCAGTCTAGAGGAGAGGGCAGAGAGAAATTGAGGTAGTTCATGGGCCAGGGCTTCTTTCTCCTCAGTAGGTGGTATGAGGGGCCTGGTTTGAACAGCCCCATGGGAAATGGAAAGCAGGATTGCCCAGCAGCATTGCTGACTCAGCAGCATTGGAATCCGCAAGTCTGTGAATTCACCTCTCACTTAAGGGATGTTTGTTTCTAGTTCTTAGCCGCATTGGCCCAGAGGAGGGGAGAGCGCCATTGGGCTTGTTCAGGTTTGGGCCTGGTGTCCTCCCTAGAAACACAGGAGCGTGAAGGCTCATAGCGCCTGGTCAGTCCTGGGCTCTGAGCTGACTAGTGAGAAATTCAAGCTTGAGATTCATTTTGAATAGTTAAACATTTTAGATTAAGATATCACTATAAAGCCTAATTATGGGCTGGGCATGGTGGCTCATGCCTGTTAACCCCAACACTTTGGGAGAATGAGGCAGGTGGATCACCTGAGGTCAGGAGTTCAAGACCAGCCTGGCCAACATGGCAAAACCCCATCTGTACTAAAAATACAGAAATTAGCCTGGCATGGTGGCAGGCGCCTATAATCCCACCTACGTGGGAGGCTGAGGCACGAGAATCACTTGAACCTAGGAGGTAGAGGTTGTAGTGAGCTGAGATCGCACCGTTGCACTCCAGCCTGGGTGACAGAGTGCGATTCTGTCTCAAAAAAATAAGAAATTAATTATGGTCAGGCACAGTGGCTTACACCTGCAATCCCAGCACTTTGAGAGGCTGAGGTGGGAGCATTGCTTGAGCCCAGGAGTTCGAGTTCAGCCTGGGAAACATAGTGAGTCCCCATCTCTACAAAAAATTTAAAAATGAGCTGGGTATGGCGGCACATGTCTGTGGTCCCATCTACTCAGGGAGGCTGAGATGGGAAGATGGTTGAGCCGGGGCGGTGGGGCGGTCAAGGCTGCAGTGAGCTGTGATCACGCCACTTTCATATCAGCCCAGGCAACAGAGCAAGACCTTGTCTCAAAAAAAATTTTAATTTTCATTTTTAAAAAGCCTAATTGTAATAAATACCTGGGATGGACTTAGCCTTAAGTGTTGTTGATCTTTATGGTCACTATTTTTGTGCATATCTGCAGAGCAGGGGAAAAGGACGTTAGTTCCATAAATCCTTGCAACTGTACTCATACCCACAGCTTCATCCTGTCAGAACGTGGACACCTGTGGCGTAACCCTGTCTATTTCTTGAATAAACATTGTAAAGTCTGCATGCATACATATTTAAAAGCAGTAGTCAGTGTAATATAATAAAACCTATTTTTATTCTATAGGTGAAAAGAACCAATGCTTGATTTGTAAAGTTCCTTGTCGTACAGTTTTACTTTCAAAACATGTAAGTTGAAATATGTAGTATCTGCATCTTCATCACAATCGTATTTCCTTTCAGACTTGATATTTAATGTTTAGTCATTTGTGGTGTATACAATTGTCTGTCACTTTGCTGTGTTAACAAAGATAACTGAGTAATCAAAATGCAGTTAAGGTTTGGTTTTTTAAACTTCGGTACAACCTTCTTTCTTAGCTATAGATTGACCTTATTCCTCGGTTGTTGAATCATGCTGTGTTCCTGAAAATGAAAGTGGGTTAAATAGATTTCTTCAGCACAATAGAAGCTCCTTGAGAGGGTGATAGAGTTTGGATTTTGTATAGGGGTCATATATAATTAAGAGTGTTGTTAAGGCTGGGCGAGGTGGCTCACACCTGCAATCCCAGCACTTTGGGAGGCCGAGGCTGGTGGATCACGAGGTCAAGAGATCGAGACCATCCTGACAACATGGTGAAACCCTGTCTCTACTAACAATACAAAAATTAGCTGGGCATGGTGGTGCACGCCTGAACCCGGGAGGCGGAGGTTGCACTGAGCCCAGATAGCACCACTGCACTCCAGCCTGGAGCCTGGCGACAGAGCGAGACTCTGTCTCAAAAAAAAAAGTGTTGTTCATAAAGTAAGTCTAAAATCAATTACTGCTGAAGGCTTAAAACAATGCCTTTGTTCTCTCTATAAAAGATTCAGCTTAACTTGTTATTGGTATAAACAAAAGATTGGTCTCTTCTATGCCTGATCTCCAAAGTGTGCATTTGGTCTGATGATTTCAAATATAATCATTGGTTTTTAATCTGAGGACAAACATAATACAAAGTTACCAACATTCAAACAATACAGAAAAGTATAATGGCAGATGTGAAGTCCCAGAGATGACAGTGACCAGGAGTTTGGCACCTGTTCTATGTGTGTTATTGTGATTTACCTTTTCATAAAAATGATGTCTGCTCAGCTGACATTATATTTTGGGCACACTCACTCTTAAACGACTGTGTTATATTTTTACTATTTTCCTATCGGAGAGCCTTTGGATTTTTTCAGTTTTTCGCTGTTTCAAACAACCTTCCAGTGAACATTTTTAACCAGTATCTCCCCACACTTGTAAGAATATTTCTGCGGCATAAATTCCTGAAGTGATGAAAAAGCAAAGGCCAAAGATTTAAATGTTTACACTTTTAACAGAAAATGCTTTGTCTTCCTGAAAACATGTGGCGGCTCGGAGGCTCCGTCGTTGCCTGCCTCTGCTCCTCGCACCAAGCCCTGTCACATGGTCGGGCTGGAGGCTGGTGGGAGGAGCCCTCAGCTTTCCTCTAGCTTGGGTCCAATGTTCAGGTCATTTACTCGCTTTCTTGTTTCCTAGTACATATGTTTAAGACCATCGTTTCCTTCTGTGCGCTGCTATTCTGTATCACTTTGAGTGCTGCTTTTCTGTATCGTTTCTAAATAATCTCTAATGTTTTTTTTTTTTAACTCAAGAATTATTTGAAAGAATATGCTTTAATTTCTAAGTGGTTAGATTTTAGGTCCACTGTCATTTTCATCGTTAATTTTTGGTCCTGTGGCATTCTGATGAGAGAATATGGCTATGTGGATTATTTTAATTATCAGTATTTTCACTGTGGTTTAATACATGGTCATTGTTCATATTGAATATGTGTTTAAAAAAAGCATATGTTCTTTTTTTTCTCTGAGTGCATGTGTGTGCGTATGTGTATGTGTGTGTGACTAAGTAAAGTTATTTAAAGTGTGGAAGTTGTTTCTACTTCTCTTTCTCTAAACCATCACAGATTGTGTGGGCTCTTTCTTCAGCAGTCTCTCCTCAAAGCAGGTCTTCCTTTCCCTGTTGCTCTACACCCCTTAGGAGGTGCTAGTTCCCCCTCCTCTCACTCTGGCTTCCTAGAGCCTCTTCTCCACCCTGCAGCCAGAGGGATCTGCTCAAGTGCCAAAGTCCCCCACACCTGTAGGCCCTGTGGCCAGGCAGCACCTCTGGCCTGCAGCCTCTCCAGGAGCCAGGGTCTTCCACCTCAGGGCCTGGCTTTCCTGCTCCCTCTGACTGGAATGTCCTCTCAGCTGGCCACAGGCTCCAGCCCGCACAGCCTGAAGGTCTGTGGAATGTTAGGAGACATCACCAACTGCTCTGTGTCATGGTGGCCTCTTTGACTCTGACCTGCGATAGAAAGGACACTTAATATCATGGCAACGTGTGCATTTGCACATGGAGGTGTCCGTGTGTGAGCACATCCATGAAATCAATTTCACAAAGCAGTTCTTATCCTCACTAAGTGCAGTACCCTCTGATGGTTTCTATTCTCATGTTGTTTTTTCTTTAAAATAAAACATGTTGTAATCTGACTTCCCCAGACCCGTGTTGTGACAGACACCACCGTGTAAAGCTGACCCTCTGACACTGTGTCCTTGGACCTGCATTATTCTGCTTCACAGCATGTGTCACCACCTGAGCTACATTTACATATTGATTTGTTTGTCATTAAAATCCTCCATTACTCCACTGAACGCACGAAACAGGGCACCACCATGTTGGCCAGGTGGTGGATGGCCAGGGAGCAGGGCAGACTGAAGCCAGTGCCTGTGGGATGCAGGAGGCAGCCAGGCGCCAGGAAGGAAGACTCTGGTGAGCACAGAGCAGAGCAGGGATGTGTTCCCCCCACATCCGCCTACTCGAGGAGGGAGAGTGTAGGCTAGACCAGGCCGGTTTTTACACAGCTGTGGAAAGGAGTAGGTACAGGAAGGAGACGAAGGACGAGGATGCCCCACATTCGTGGACATGTCAGTTACTTCTGAACTCCAGGTGGTAAGAGATGCGTCTCTAGGGGTGAGGGCCCCAAAGGCCGAGGCAGCACTTCTGCCTGACTTCACTGGGGAACCCTGGTAGGCAGAACCAGGGCCTGGAGATGGCAGACAAAAGAGCTGTCCCAGGAGGCAGAGCTGCAGTCCAGCCCTGCCTCTCCCCAGGGCAGGAGCCCCACAGCATCTGTCCTTACGCGCCTCATGACATGGACCTGTGTTCCGCCTCCTCCCTTGGTGCGACTGGGAGTGTTTCTTACTTGTCCTGCCCCATGCCCCCATCAAACGTCAGCTTATGGCGAGGATGCAGACACATTCCTTGTCTTTCTAGCTCATAGATTGCAGGCCAGACCAAGACCCGAGGGAAGGGACCACCTGCTACCGGAGAACCTGAGCTATGGTATGGACAGTGACAGTGGTGTTGGGGGCATTCCGCTCTTGGGGAGTGGCTTCCTGTGTAGGGGAGGAGTGATGTGGATACCAGTGACCAGAAGGGCAGACCGGGCCAGGCTGGGTGGTCATCCACACAGCTTCTCCCTTTCTTCCTGGACACCTGGAAGGCCGCTTCCAGGCCTGGCCCATATAAACAGCCCCCTGAACAGCCCTCCACCTCCCTTCCCTCACCACAGATGCCCAGGAGAACAGAGCCGAGCTGCTGGGGGCGGTTGACCTGGGCCTGGGGGCATTTGACCTGGGCCCAGGGCCTGTGTGGGAGGCCACCCACCTGGTCTTGAACTATTGTATGGGCAAGAAACAAGTGTCCCCACAATTAGCCACTGAGATTTGGGGTTGTCTCATATAGCAATTGGCCTACATTTATCTTTGCATGTCCACATACATTTTGGAGGCAGCTTATCAATTTCAACACACACAGAATGCTGTTGGGAGTTTTATTTTGCACTTAACTGTTCTTTAGAGAGGCTTTGGACATCAGTGTTAGTTTTGTTTTTTTTTTTTTTTTTTTTTTGAGTCGGAGTCTCGTACTCTTTGCCAGGGCTAGAGTGCAGTGGCATGATCTCAGCTCACTGCAACCTCCACCTCCAGGATTCACGTGGTTTTCCTGCCTCAGCCTCCCAAGTAGCTGGGATTACAGGCACACACCACCACACCCAGCTAATTTTTTGTATTTTTAGTAGAGACAGGGTTTCACTATGTTGGCCAGACTGGTCTTGAACTCCTGACTTCATGATCTGCCCGCCTCAGCCTCCCAAAGTGCTGGGATTACAGGCATGAGCCACCGTGCCCGGCTTACTATTGTAGTTTTGAGAAAATTTATCTCAAGTGCTTATTGCTAGTATATAAAAATGCAGTTCATTTTCTTAACTTTCACTAGTGACCTTGCAAAATTTTACTTGATAACTCTGTTGGTTAAGGTGTAGATTCTGCTAGAGTATTTACATATGCAAACATGTTATCTTTGAATAAGGACTGCTTTAGATCTCTCCTTCTAACCCTTCCTTCCTTTTCTCTAGTTCAGTGCTGAGTAGAAATGGTTGGCATTAGCTGGCACCCTTGTCGTTTCCCTGATTTCAGGGCCAAGCTTTTCAGCATTTGATCAAGTATTACGTGTGCATCAAGTTTTTTTGCTAAGGATTTTTTTAAATCATCATGAATGGTATTGAATTTTGTTAATTTTTCTATAATTATTGGACTATATTTTATTAGCTTTTTCTACAAATGGCAAGAGTATCATTTAATTTTTCTGCTTTATTTTGTTAATGTGGTGAATTGCATGTATTTTTAGAATTTGAATCCCAATTAGATTCTAGGAACAAATTCAACTTTGTGGTGATATAAGATAGCTTGTATGTGTAAGTAAATTCAATTTGCTACTATTTTGCATGGGTTTTTCGTACCTTTGTTCATATGAGAGCTGGACCTGTACATTTTTTTTCTTGTAATGCGTTTTTCACATTTTGGTAAATCAGGTCTATTCTGGTTTCGTAAAACAAGTTGTGAATTATTTTTATTTCTCTTTTCTCTGGAAAATTTTTTGTAAGATTGGGGTTATTTCTTTAAATGTTTAGTAGAATTCAGGAGTGACACTATTTAGGCCTGGTAAGTTTTTTGTGGAAAGATTTTAAACTAGGGATTTACTACCTTTATTAGACATGCAACTATTTAAAGTTCTTAATGCTTGGGTCAATTTAAGTAAATTGTATTTTTCTAGAAATTAGTGCATTTCATCAGAATTTTCACATTTCTTGTCATCAATGTGCTTGTAATCCTCTCATAGTCTTCATATCTGGAAGATCTGTAATGATGCCCCTCGTTGAATAGTGGCATTGTGAATTCTCTTTTCTCTTGAGCAGTTGTGACAAATGTTAGTGATTTTCATTGGTACTGTGGACTCTTGAACAACACAGGTTTGAACCGTGTGGATCACGTATACATAGACATTTTTGAGTTAGATGCAGATCAAAAATACGGTATTCGTGGGCTACAGAACCTGCTCAGATGGAGGGCTGACCTTTCCTATCTGCAGGTTCTACAAGGTATCAAAAATATGGTATTCGTGGGCTACAGAACCTGCTCGGATGGAGGGCTGACCTTTCCTATGTGCAGGTTCTACAAGGCATCAAAAATGCTGTATTCATGGGCTACAGAACCTGCTCGGTTGGAGGGCTGACCTTTCCTATGTGCAGGTTCTACAAGGCATCAAAAATACAGTATTTGTGGGCTACAGAACCTGCTCAGATGGAGGGCTGACCTTTCCCATGTGCAGGTTCTACAAGGCATCAAAAATGCTGTATTCATGGGCTACAGAACCTGCTCAGATGGAGGGCTGACCTTTCCTATGTGCAGGTTCTACAAGGCCAGCTGTGGAACTTTACCATGCCTAGATTTTGGCACGTTCAGGTCCTGGAAGCAACTTCCCCTCATATACCGAAAGACAACTGTATTTTCGAAAAACTAATTTTTAGCTCTATTGATCATGTCCATTTTATATTTGATTCTGATTTTGTTAATTCTCTTTATCATTTCCTTTTTGTCTGGGTTTAATTTGTTCTTTAAGATGGGTGCTTAGGATTAATTTTCAACCTTTTCTTTATAATATTTACATGATAGGGTCATAATTTTCCCTCTGTTCATTTTTGCCTGCAGTAGACATATTTGATGATGTTATATTTTTATCGTCAATTTTGAAATTTCTACTCAGTTTCTCCTGTGACCCATATGTTACCTAGAAGTATATTAATTTTTAAATATTTGCAAATTTTTAGTTATAACTTCTATGAACTTGTATTGAAGTATAATCCATAGACAAGTGCACACATTGTAAGTGTTTGCCTCAGTAAAG
This sequence comes from Alouatta palliata, assembly GCA_004027835.1. NCBI lineage: Eukaryota > Metazoa > Chordata > Mammalia > Primates > Atelidae > Alouatta > Alouatta palliata. The sequence continues at coordinate 11,159 of PVKV010028472.1, forward strand.
TTTTCACAATCAGGTTGTTACCAACACTGAGGTCAAGGAAAGTAGTTTAGCCCCTGCTGCAAGCTTTCTTAGGTGTGCGTGCAGATACTTTTGCACTGAGAAGGACGAGCACGTCACAGGGTGAAACGTAACGAGGACATATGTGTATTTCGTTTCCCCGCTGCAGGAGCTGGAGGAGGAAATGATAGTGGTTTCTGAGGTGAAAAGAGCAATAAATAATGATGTAGCAGATGATGTCATGAGTGGTGTTGAATTTTATTAATTTTTCTGTAACTATTGACCGTAACTATTTCATTAGCTTTTTTCTTCCATAGTAGAATTTAATCATTCTGGAGAATTAGTGGGAACTGGAGACAAAAGTGGCAGAGTCATAATCCTTCAACAGGAGCAAACGAACAAAATCTCATCTTAAGCAGAAGGGAACACCATGTTTACAGTACCTTTCAGAACGATGAGCCAGAAATTGACCACTTGAAAAGTTTGGAAAGAAAAGAAAAAGTTCAACAAAACTAGGTGGTTACCTGAGAAATCTTCTGCTTAGTTTTTACTGTCTACCAATAATAAAACAATGAAATTATGGAAAGTCAGTGAAAGGGACAGAAGACCAGGAGGATGTAACTTGAACAGGAAGATGGCATGTGTAGAGAAGCTGCCACGGTTACTGCACTGTGAGTGCCAGTCTTTAGGCCCATGGGTCGAGTGGTCGAGGTCACTCCACAGAGGGCATCTGCCAGCGCCCATACGCGTCACATCAACGCCATTCCTGCTACTAGTGATTTTGAAACATATTTATCTGCAGTTGATTTGCAGGTTAAAATCAAATCTTTGGCATCTGGAAATTATAGACAGGGATTTTAATATTGTGGCTATCAAGCCTGACAATATGGAAGAGTGAACAGATGATTTCAGCCACAGAATTCCATCTGAACAGCTGTCACACGTCTGTATCTAGCAGCAGTAAAGGAACCATTCGCTCATGTGACGTGAGAGCGTTTGCCCTCTGTGACAGGCATTCTACACCAAAGAACCTGATGATTCCAGTAATGGGTCGTTTTTGTCTGTAATCATCTTCTTTATTTATGATGTCAAATTCAGCCATAGTGGTCAAATACGAAGATAGAGACCATTTGTTAGTCAAAAGTTGGAACTTCAGTATGGAAAACATGGCCGGGCGCAGTGCCTCACGCCTGTAATCCCAGCACTTTGGGAGGCCGAGGTCAGGAATCGGAGACCAGCCTGGCCACATTGTGAAACCCTGTCTCTACTGAAAATAGCAAAAATTAGCTGGGTTTGGTAGTGCACTCCTATAATCCCAACTACTTGGGAGGTTGAGGCTGGAGAATTGCTTGAACCTGGGAAGCAGAGATTGCAGTGAGCCAAGATCGCACCATTGCACTCCAGCCAGGGCCACGGGGCGAGACTCCATCTCAAATATGTGTGTGTGTGTGTGTGTGTGTGTGTGTGTGTGTATGTGTAGATGTGTGTGTATGTATATATATGTGTGTATGTATATGTGTGTGTATATATGTGTATGTGTGTATGTATATGTGTATGTGTATATGTGTGTGTATGTGTGTATGTATGTGTGTGTATATGTATATGTGTGTATGTATATGTGTGTATGTGTGTGTATGTATATGTGTGTATGTATATATGTATATGTGTATGTGTGTGTATGTATATGTGTGTGTATGTATATATGTGTATGTGTGTAGTGTGTGTATGTATATGTGTGTGTATGTGTATATGTGTGTATGTATATTTGTGTGTATATGTGTATGTGTATATGTGTGTATGTACGTGTGTTTGTGTATATGTATATGTGTGTATGTGTGTATGTATATATGTGTATGTGTGTGTATGTGTGTGTATATATGTGTATGTGTGTGTATGTGTGTATGTATATATGTATATGTGTATGTGTGTGTATATGTGTGTGTATATATGTGTATGTGTGTGTATGTATATGTGTGTGTATATATATGTGTATGTGTGTAGTGTGTGTGTATGTATATGTGTGTATGTGTATATGTGTATGTGTGTGTATGTGTATATGTGTGTATGTATGTGTGTTTGTGTATATGTATATGTGTGTATGTATATATGTGTATGTGTGTGTATGTGTGTATGTATATATGTATATGTGTATGTGTGTGTGTATATGTGTGTGTGTATATATGTGTATGTGTGTGTGTAGTGTGTGTATGTATATATGTGTATGTGTGTGTGTGTGTGTGTGTTTATGGAAGATGCCTATGGAAATGTAACAGGTGCATGAGTAGCTCAGAAGTAAACTGCACTGTGTGAAAATGACCACATGTCTGACAAATTCAATGTTGTTGGAATGGATCTGACAGGGTTGTGACTGGGTCTTAACAATAACTTCAGAATGTTTGACAGAAACACAAAATGAGCCATAACCCTAGAAGTATCACGGGAAAACAGTAAGCTTTGCACAATTCTGAAGCTATGCAAAGTCTGTCAAGAAGCAAGCAAAAGAAGATGAAATCAGTGTTGACAGCCAAGACTCCAACAAAATCCTGTGTAAGCCTGGCACCCCGTAAGCCTGGCACCCCAAGGAAAGTATCATGCTGTAGCCAGTACAATCTGTGTCTATTTCAAGTCAGTAAATTAAGACTGGCATTCCTAGCCAGAGAACCCCCACTCCCGGATAGTTGGGGTGGCAGAGTCAGCCTTCGTGACGATAAGAGCGCTCTTTTGCAGCGCCCCTTTGCCGTGTCTGACAGCGAATCGCCGACAGCACGCCTTTATAGCTGCATGAGGAGAGCTCTGTGGACCCAGCGCTGTGGTGCCCCTGTTCCGCTTGCGCCGTCGGGCCTAGGGGCCTCGGTTGGTCAGCACCAGCATTGATTTTCTCCACTTCTTATGCCCTCTGCCATGGCACCGTCAGACTCAGCAAAGGCCTTCGGGCACGCTGTGAGATTGAATCGTGCATCCTCGTTACTGTACCATTGTGGAGCGCACACCTCCCTTTAAACACTAAATACAAAAAGAAAACATTGGCTTATGATTTTGCTAGGGATTGTGCAGGCAATCTTGACTGTTAGAAGTCTGACGTAAATTGGATTTTCCTGGTGATGCGAGGACCTCAGCTCTCACCCAGGTCCCCCTCTGCTGGCCTTTCCCACTGCTCCTCCAGCCGCACCAGCTCTCACTGCGCTAAAGCCCCACCATGCAGTGCTGCCGTGGACAGCTAATACTCGTTTAGATTCCCCTGTTTCCCCTTCCCTGCTCCTCACTGCCTCCCAAGTCTCCGTACTTCTGTCAGGAACTATTTTTCCTACCTACAGGGAAGTCCTTTATTATTTATTTTAGTGCTGGGCTGTTAGTGACAAATTCTCAGTTTTTGTTTGAAAAAAATGCCTCTTTTTCTTGAAGCTCATTTTCATAGACTTTAGAATTCTTTGTTGAAAATGAATGCACACTAGCACTTGGAAAATTGCAGCCCCTGGCTTAACAGCTGGCTCTGCGACGTGAGTGCTGGGGCTGGAGGGACAACTGCCCATGTTGCCTGCTCAGGCCTCCCTGAGGTCTGCGCATCTGTGCTGTGACGTCACTTGTTAGCTTTGTAGACTCGGCTGTTCTGTCTCCACTTCATCTCCTGGACCATTCTGGGGTCTCTGTCATGTGTAGAATGACTCAGTTCCCTTCACCCAGAAGGCAGCGGAGACAGATCGATCTGTGACAGCTTCTTCAGTTGCTTCCATTTCTGGTCCATGGAGCCCTTGGTCTTGTTTTTGAGGCATCTGTGTATTTATAATATACCTTAGATAACAGTGACAGTCCTCGCTCCCTGTGCACCCACATGGGCCACGCTCTGCTGGGGGCGCTTTTCCTGTATTGTGTCACTTGGTGTTTGCCATAGCCAAGGGTAAGGAGGTACTGTTTCTGCTTCTGTTTTATACACGGGGAGACCGAGGCACAGAGGAGTTTGGTGAAGAACCAGGGTTGCAAGTGAAAGGTATGCAGAGCTGGATTTAGGCTGGGCTCTGAGCTCCTGACCCCTGACCCTGTGGATACACTCCCTGTGCCTTTGCAGTTTGGTGTGTATGGGAGGGTGCTATGCAGGAACTCCAACCCCATCCAAGCCAGAGCCAGGTCTCCCCTCTGCTTGGTCTCAGTCCCTCGTACAGAGGAGGCCACCTCCTTGATGCTCTGCTTGGCCTCTGCCTCTGGGGGCCTGGGAGTGGATTCTGGAGTGGATTCCAGGACCTGTTCACCTGCACTTGCCCTGGGTGTTGGAGCTGGCGTCTTAATCCTGATCTAAGCCAGTCTATACTCTGTCTACTAGAATTCCTCAGAGTCTGGTCGATTCAAGATATCATTTCCTGTTTTCTACCACAGATTGAGTATTTTTTCCTAAATTTAATTTTTCGGTCATTGCAGTGAGATTTGGGGAGCCACAGGTAGTAGGTGGAGGGGCTCAGATGTCTATCTTGACCCTCTATGCGCTCACCGTCCTGAACCACAGAATGGGAGGAGGCATGAGGCTCTTCCTGCATCTTGTCATTGTGGTGTTTGTCCCTTTATTTGTTTTGGTTTTGGGGTTTGTTTATTTTTTTGAGATGGAGCCTTGCTCTTTCACCCATACTGGAGTGCAGTGGCATGATCTCGGCTCACTGCAACCTCCACCTCCCAGGTTCAAGCGATTCTCCTGCCTCAGCCTCCCGAGTAGCTAGGATTACAGGCACCTGCCATCATGCCCAGGTAATTTTTGTATTTTTGATAGAGACAGTTGGCCAGGCTGGTCTTGAACTCCTCACCTCAAGAGATCTACCCACCTCGGTCTCCCAAAATGCTGGGATTGCAGGCATGAGCCCCTTTTCTTTGGACTGCTTGAGATTCTGGCTCACAGCAGCTCCATGCCTAGGACAGCTGTCGCTGGGTGTTTTGTGCTAACGTGGTCCTGGGTGGAAAGTGAGGGAAGGCCAGGGATGTGAGGAGGTGAGGCCGGGCATACTGTAGGCACTTTAGAAGGAAGTTGGGAGCGTCTGCATGAGGGCTCATAACCAGATACTGTTTCTTAAACCTGCCTCCTTTCTTAAGGTCTTATACTTGCTTTTTAAATAACTCAACATGTGCTTGTGACTACATAGTGGTAGGTTACACTTGTCAGCTTATATCATCCTGATTTTAGTATGTCTCCACTGTGCAGGAGACTGGGCTGGAGGCCTTCACTCACAGCAACCTTCTGCCCTCACCAAGAGCCTTTTGAGGAGGGAGCGTGTCTTTGCCGTAGCCCAGAGGGGCTCGGCAGCTACCAGGCCACTCTGCCTCCCAGCCCTCACCACTGCCCAGCACAGCCCTCAGAGGGATGCAGCCAGCATGAGGGGCTGTCCCTGGCAGGGCCCCTGAGAGGCCGTTCACAATGTACTGAGTCATCGACAGCTAGTTCTAGGTCTCGAAGTACGGTTTTTAACTGGTGGCCGGAAGCATTTATTAGACGCGAGAAATGTAGAGTGATTTCTTTCTCTTTCAGACTGACTCAGATATCCAGGCGTTCTTCATGAGCATAGACAGTCTGTGTAGGAAGTACTCCAGGGAGACCTCGCAGGTGAGTGTGGGAGGTGTGGCTTGCTTCTGTGTTGAGCCAGGTGCACTGCCCCAAGACCATGTGTTTTACATGTTCTGGAGGCAAGTTCCTTTGAAGATATTTCATCAGCAATATTTTCTGCCAAAATACTTGTGGGTTGCATGTTTACTTTCCTGATGGTGACACATTTACATACGAAAGGTTTTGGTCTTGACAAAGTCCATTTCATCTATTTTACTGTCATTTGCGCTTTTGGTGTCCATTGAGACAAAGTGGTCTCGGTCAGCTCTGGAGTCCTTCGGGCAAGATGCCCCTCCCCATATTCACACCTTAGAATCTCAGGCTTGAGAGTCCTCCTCACAGGTCAGGGCTCTCTGGGTTCAGGGAAGCAGACTTCTTCTTGATGCCGTCCTTTCCTGACAGTTGCCCGGGCTTTCTGCCGGCCAGGCCTGCGATTCCCCCTGAGCCCCATGTGGCAGTGTCGGCTCCGTGGTCCCCACGCTGGCGGCTTTGCCAGCTGCTGTGCCAGTCCTCACGGCTGTGGCTTGTCCATTCTCTACCTGTTTCTTCCTGACCCTCTTCCCCATCAGCATGCACCTGCATGCGAAGCCTCCCCCACCCCCAGCTTCTGACGCAGGTCATTGTCCTCTGTGCCCACCCACATGCTGAGCGGCACTTCGGGCCTCCTTGGATGTCACTGGACAGCTGCAGTCCACCAGTCTGGGGGAAAGCTGCCAGAAGAGGAAGGGGTCTTTCCCCTAGCCCCCACCCTGTGCTTCCTTTTCTTCTTCTGTGAAGAGTACAGATCCCACCGTTGGCCACCTCCCACCTGCCTTGTGGGGAAAGAGGCCTAGTCGGGGCAGCCAGGAGCTGACACAGGAGGCTGAGGAAGGACCCCAGCATGTCACTCTCCTTCCCAGGCTTGTGCCTTCGGGCTGTAGTCAGCCAGGTCACCAGGACTATCCTCTCTCCTCTGGGAGGCTGTCCTCCTGCAGCAACGCTCCTTGGTTACGAAACAGCCTGAATCACCCACAGTATCTCAGACTGTCCCAAGGCTGTTCTGAAACAGCCTGAATCACCCACAGTATTTCGGATTGTCCTTGGACTGTTCTGAAACAGCCTGAATCATCCACAGTATCTCAGACTGTCCCAGGGCTGTTCTGAAACAGCCTGAATCACCCACAGTATTTCGGATTGTCCTGGGACTGTTCTGAAACAGCCTGAATCATCCACAGTATCTCAGGCTGTCCCTAGGCTGTTCTGAAACAGCCTGAATCATCCACAGTATCTCAGACTGTCCGAGGGCTGTTCTGAAACAGCCTGAATCACCCATAGTATCTAAGGCTGTCCCAGGGCTGTTCTGAAACAGCCTGAATCACTCACAGTGTCTCAGACTGTCCTGAGGCTGTTCTGAAACAGCCTGAATCACCCACAGTATCTAAGGCTGTCCCAGGGCTGTTCTGAAACAGCCTGAATCACCCACAGTATCTCAGACTGTCCCGAGGCTGTTCTGAAACAGCCTGAATCATCCACAGTATCTCAGACTGTCCCAGGGCTGTTCTGAAACAGCCTGAATCATCCACAGTATCTCAGGCTGTCCCGAGGCTGTTCTGAAACAGCCTGAATCATCCACAGTGTCTCAGGCTGTCCCGAGGCTGTTCTGAAACAGCCTGAATCACCCACAGTATCTCAGGCTGTCCCTAGGCTGTTCTGAAACAGCCTGAATCACCCACAGTATCTCAGACTGTCCCGGGGCTGTTCCCATCTCAAGTTATGCCCAGCCACATCCTCCAGGGAGGTGCTCAGAGGCTCAACACATGGAAGCCCAGCAGCAGCTGGAGATGCCTGAGAGCACTAGGCCAGCACAACAAGGCACCCAGACCAGGACGCCGGGATCCAGAGCCCAGCCAGAGTCCCATGGAAACACCATCCGGGACGCACCTCGCCTGCCCGCCTTGCTCCGTCCCAGCAGGACCCTCATTCAACACAAGTCCCCTTGGGGCCAGAGGTCACTGAGTTCATAGAACACATATGTTATCACAGACATCAGAGCCATAGGCTCGTGTGCCACTGCAGTGGCCTTCCCAGAGCAGCCTCCACAGACGCCAGGTGCTGTCTCAGGAGAGGAGACCCGACCGACCAGGCCAGCCCCTTCAGCCACCTGTCTGCTGTGCCTCTCGGCCTTTAGGCCGGGACGGTGGAGATGGCTGGCTCCAGCCTGGGCAGCGCAGTCTCTGCCCCGTGACCTCACAGCCTCACTGTCTGTCAGTCACATTGCAGAGTTGGGTACCACAAGCACAGGGTGGAATTTTCCAGCAGCTACGTGACATGGGATACTGTAATATTTATGCTCTCATATCAACATAATGTAAATATTGTAATACTTGTTACAATGTTAACACATAATAGATTTATTGTTATTTTTAAATGAATAAATACATTTAAATCTGTCTCAGTCTTAATTTGTAGTAGGGTAAAAATCGAAAGATAAAACCTACATAAGCAAAGCTCTTTGGGGTCCTCAGTGATTTTTAAAAGTGCAAAACTGGCCCAAGACTGAAACTCTGAGCCCCCAGGCCCAGGCCCTGGAACCCTGGGACAGTGTGAACAAACCACCTCAGCGCCTGCCTGTCCCAGTCGGCCTTCCTAGTCTAGTTGGTAACAATTAAACATCTTCCTCTTCCCGATAACCCCTCGAAGGTCCGTTCTGTCCACCCAGCCTCTGCCCTAGCACGGGCTGTCAGCACTGAGCGTGTAGCCCCTGGTCCTGGCGTGGTCAGGAGCTCGTGTTGACGAATGCAGGCACAGGCCACTCGTGGAGGAGAACTGGTAGCGAACGGAAGAGTGAGAAGTGTGCTCTGGACCAGGCAGCTGCCTCTCTTGGCCTCTTGGCACAAATGCCTCATGAGAGTCCACGTGAGTGACCTGCGCTCTCACCCACTGCCTTCGCTCTCAGGCCTTCACTGCCCCCTGGTTGACGGGATGTGGGCAAATCATGCATGATCACTGGGCAGCTCTTCCCTGGGGCCCTGGCCGACCTGGCCCAGCACAGCCTCCATGACCATCCCAGCCCTGGAGTTTTGCAGTAATTTCATTGACCTGTTTCTCTGGCTCAGTTCAAGAGGCATATTCTCTGCAAGATAAATACTCACTGTTCCTTTTAAACTGGTTTATTATTTTAAAATTTACCCTCTTCTGAGGCCACACGCAGCATCTCAAGTCTCTGGGGCCCAACACTGGTCAGAGTTCGGAACCCCAGAGGCAGCACGAAGCTGTAGGCCTGTGTGGCTCCCCAGCAGGCCTCACAGCACACGGACATCAGCTGTCCCCTGAGCTCGTGAGAAGCTCCCCAGCTCCGCACTCAGTAGAGCTCATCCCATCTGCTGCTCAGGTGCCCTCGGAGCCCTTCCCTGCAGCCCAGTCCTTGCTAGAGCATGCCTGCCATGCCAGATCAGGGCCGGCCAGGTGACTGTCGTCTCACCAAGGCCTTTCTCTAAGAGCAGCCAGACCGGGCACCCCCCGCAGTCCGGACCAGGCGCACCTGCCTGTAGGTCCCTCCGCGAGCATGTGACGCCGAGGAGCAGAGGCCCTCCCTGCAGGGTGGAATGTTCCCGCTGAGGGTGCTCGGGAGAAGCTTCACGACAGGCGCAACTGAGCGGAGCCTTGAGGGGCACGTGCAGGTGCCTCTGACCCGCAGCAGGACTTGAGAAGCGTCGGCACAGGTGGGAAAGGTGCTCTGGCCGTGGCCGGTAATGTGCATGAGAACTGCGATCAGGGCAGCCAGAAGAGTCTTTTGTCCACTCCTCTTCATAGCCCATGGGGCAGCACCCAGGACTGGCTTCCCTCCTTGGTGGAGAGAAAGTCCCCTGTGAGTAGGGGAAATTTCAGGAGCTTCGAGTCACTCTGAGGACGCAGCAGCCAGGAGACCACGAGGCTGTTGTCCCTGCCGTCCTGGAGAAGGGCTCCTGTGCAGCCCTGTCCTCTGGGGACAGCCTCTCTTGGAGGAGGATGGGAACAAAGGCCAGCGTGTGCTGGGCCCACCTTTCCACAGAAGAGAAGCCTGCCCTGTGTCTGCACCGGGTGTGAGCCGTGGGCGGACGCAGGCCCCTACCTCATGCTTGTTATCATCGCAGGCAGATGGTGGGGTGCAGTGAGGTAGGGGATGGAGCTATAGGACGCTGACTTTCAGCACCAGTGCCGCCACAGTTAGCCCTGTTGTCTGTCGGCCTTTCCAGCCTGGTCTTTCCAGAGGGAAGTCACCGTTGTCTGAACACTTGACTCATATGAAATAGCTCTTTCTTCCTCTGAGTAAATCACAGGCCTCTCTTTCTTCCTTATGTTGGTACTCTAAGAAACTCAGTTCAAGCTGTCTAGACAGCACGCATGGAATCTGGGGCTCCTGTAACTGGAAAGACCAGGGAGGGTGCCAGTGTCAAGCATGGCTGACTCTGGGAGTGCAGACAGGCCCACTAGGCATCGGCCAGCTCTGTGGGTCTCACTTGGCCTCATTCTGTGGCTCTCTTTCCACCCGCCCCCGATGTTGGTCCAGCACTGTCTGGTCAGGAGGCCATTCCTTAAACCAGTTGCCATTATCAGAGGGGCAGCACCCTGTGGTTGGCCCGGCAGGAGCACCACTCACAGCTCAAACAGAGCAGGTTGCTGGTAGACTTTCCTGCCGTGCCCTTTAAGCCTCACCTGTGTTTGCCCTTGGCCCTGCCTGCTGGCACTCAGGCTTTTTCTGCCCACCTGTGTGGGGCATCTGCCCTGGGCAGGCACTGGTCATGGGCATCCGTGGGGGCAGGACACACATAAAACAAGCACTGTGAGCTGTCTTGACATTCCCTCCAGCCTCCTCATGCCCCAACAAAATTTCAGCCACAGAGACTATGCGCCTGTCAGCAGCTGAAATGTACGATCTTTTCAGATTTCAGAATTTCAAGAAAATCACAAGAAGAGATTGTTAGCCTTCTATAGAGAAAAGGTAAGTCAAGTTGATTCATTGCCACTTGAAGTTTTTTGACCTTTAGATTTAAATATCAGACTTGTTAATTAACACCTTGTTCTCAAAGGGGACAGGCTGCTAGACGCAATATCCGTTTCGCTGTGTTTCCAGCTCTGCGGATGTTGTCACAGTCCCCTGCTGACCGTCGGCCTGTTTGCCCAACCCTTGTCTGTAGTTCACCAAGTGGCCCCTTGGGTGCAGCACCCATAGGCCTCCCTGCTCGGCCACCCTTTCCCCCTCAGCCACTGGGGGCGCTGTCCGGGCCTTTGGAGCTTGGGAGGCAGCTTAAAGGCTTCTCTGCTCAACCATCTCATTTTTAAAAATAAGTTACTTTCGAAAAACTTTGAAGGTTATGTAGCAGGTAAAGTAAGGAACCCAGTTTTAAAGACAAGGGACCCTGGGGCCGCTTCCTTGAGTCTGGAAGCCAGCTTGTGACCCTGATGCCTCCTGTCTGTGTGTGAACATTCTATGTACACCCAGACCTGGAGGCGACAGTTCACCCCTGCCTGGCTTGCCAACTGGTGACCCCCTCCATCTCCTCACCCCCACCCTGTCTTGTCACCTTGCCCTGTCCTGTCACCCCCATCTCACCCCTCACCCCATCCTGCCACCTCATCGTGTTACTCGCTCCCTGTCCTGTCACCCAACCCCATTCTGTCACCACTCTCCCCATCTTGCTACCCCCACCCTGTACTGTCACCCCATCCCATCCTGTCACCCCTCACCTCATCTTGTCACCTCCACCCTGTCCTGTCACCCTGTATCAGTCTGTTTTCACACTGCTATAAAGAACTACCTGAGATTCGGTAATTTATAAAGGAGAGAGGTTGAATTGACTCACAGTTCCACGTGGCTGGGAAGGCCTCAGGAAACTTACAATCATGGCAGAAGGCAAAGGGGAAGCAAGGCACATCTTACATAGCAACTGGAGAGAGGGCAGGGGGAACTGCCAAACACTTAAACCATCAGATCTCGTGAGAACTTACTATCACAAGAACAGCATGGGGGAAACTGCCCCCATGGTCAATCACTTCCCACCAGGTCCCTCCCTTGACACATGGGGATTGCAATTCAAAATAAAATTTGGGTGGGGACACAGAGCCAGACCACATCATTCCCTGGCCCCTCCCAAATCTCATGTCCTTCCCACATTTCAAAACACAATCATATCTTCCCAGCAGTCCCTCAAAGTTTTAATTCATTTCAATATAAACTCAGAAGTCCAAGTCCAAAATCTCTTCTGAGTCAAGGCAAGTTCCTTCCACCTCTGAGCCTGTAGAATAAAAAACAAGTTAGTTACTTCCAAGATACCATGGGGGTACAGGCATTGGGTAAATGTTCCCATTCCAAATGTGAGAAGTTGACCAAAACAAAGGGGCTGCAGGCCTCATGCAAGTCCAAAACCCAGCAGGGCAGCCATTAAATCTTGAATTTTGAAAATAATCTCCTTTTACCCAATGTCTCACATCCAGGACATGCTGATGCAAGTGGCTGGGGCTCCCAAGGCCTTGAACAACTCCCCCCTGTGGCTCTGCAGGGTACAGCCCCAGTGGCTGCTTTCTGGGCTGTGGTTGAGTGCCTGCAGCTTTTCTAGGCACACAGTGCAACCTGTCAGTACATTTACCATTCTGGGGTCTGGAGGACAGTGGCGCTCTTCTCACAGCTTCACTAGGCAGTGCCGCAGTGGAGACTCTGTGTGGGAGCAACCACCCCACATTTCCCTTCTGCACTGCCCTAGCAGAGGTTCTCCATGAGGGCTCTGCCTCTGCAGCAGACTTCTGCCTGGACATCCAGGCATTTTCGTACATCCTCTGAAATCTAGGTGGAGATTCCCAAACCTCAACTCTTGTCTTCTGCACGCATGCAGACCCAACACCACATGGAAGCTGCCAGTGCTTGGGGCTTGCACTCTCTGAGGCAGCAGCTCAGTTGTACCTCAGACCCTTTTAGTTATGGCTGGAGCTAGAACAGTTGGGATGCAGAGCACCATGCCCTGAGGCTGCACAAGAGTTGGGCAGTGGGCCTTGGCCTGGCCTATAAAACTACTTTTTTCTTTCTGGGCCTGTGATGGGGAGGGGGCTGCTGTGAAAATCTCTCACATGCTCTGGAGACATTTTCCCCACTGTCTTGGTGATTAACTTTTGGCTCCTCATTACTCATGTACATTTCTGCAGTTGGCTTGACTTTCTCCCCAGAAGATGGGTTTTTCCTTGCTACTGCATGGTCATGCTGCAATTTTTTCAGACTTTTATGTTCTGCTTCCCTTTTAAACATAAGTTCCAATTTCAGATCATCTCTTTGTGAATGTATATGACTATATGCTTTCAGAAAAAACCAGGTCACATCTCGAATGCTTTGCTGCTTAGAAATTTCTTCTGCCGGATACCCTAAATCACCTCTCAAGTCACAGATCTCAAAGATAAGGGCAAAATGCCTCTAGTCTCTTTGCTAAAGCATAGCAAGAATGAGCTTTGCTCCAGTTCCCAATAAACTCCTCATCTCCATGTGAGACCTCCTCAGCCTGCACTTCGCCATCCATATCACTATCAGCATTTTGGTCAAACCCATTCAACAAGTCTCTAGGAAGTTCCAAACTTTCTCACACATTCTGTCTTCTTCTGAGCCCTCCAAACTGTTCCAACTTCAGCCCGTTACCAGTTCCAAAGTTGCTTCCACATTTTTAGGTATCTTTATAGCAGTGCCCAACTCTGCCGTTACCAATTTTCTATATTAGTCCATTTTCACACTGTTATAAAGAACTACCTGAGACTGGATGACTTATAAAGGAAAGAGGTTTAATTGACTCAGTTCCACATGGCTGGGAAGGCTTCAGGAAACTTACGATCATGGCACAAGGCAAAGGGAGAGCAGTGCACGACTTATATAGCAGCAGGAGAGGGGGTGGAAGGGAACTGCCAAACGCTTTTAAACCATCAGATCTCATGAGAACTCACTGTCATGAGAACAGCATGGGAGAACCACCCCCATGATCCCATCACCTCCTCCAGATTCTTCCCTTGAAACATGGGGTTACAATTTCAGATGAGATTTGGGTAGGGATACAGCCAAACCATATTGTACCCCCACTGCATCCTGTCACCCCTCACCCCCATTCTGTTGCCCCCTTACCCCATCCTATCACCCCCTCCCCTCTCCTGTCACACCCACCCTGTCCTGTTAGCCTCTGCCCTGTCCTGTCACCCCCCTTCTCCTATTATCCTCACCTCATCCT
>PVKV010028473.1:0-24949 GCA_004027835.1 Alouatta palliata
GCTGGGACTACAGGCACGTGCCACCATGCCCAGCTAATTTTTGTATTTTTAGTAGAGACGGGGTTTCACCATGTTGACCAGGATGGTCTCGATCTCTTGACCTCGTGATCCACCCGCCTCGGCCTCCCAAAGTGCTGGGATTACAGGCGTGAGCCACCGCGCCCGGCCGGAGGATTTTATTCTAAGTGAAGTAACTCAGGAATTGAAAACCAAATATTACATGTTCTCACAGGTAGAAACGAAGCTGTGGGTATGTGAAGGTATACAGAGTGGTATCATGGACACTGGAGGCTCAGAAGGGGGATGGGCAGGATGGAGTAGGGATGAAAAACTACCTATCGGGTTCAGTGTATACTACTTGGGTGACAGGTGTACTGAAATTCCAGACTTCATGGCTACACAATTCATTCATGTAACCAAAAGCCACTAATACCACTAAAGCTATTGAAATAAAAAAATTTTTTTAAATTAAGCAAATTTTTAGTAATTAATACTGTTAATGCCAATTATTCATGTGTAAATGTACATGGTAAAAGGTGAAAACATAAAAATAGGTGAAGACTTTACTTTGCAATGTTCCTTTTGCCTATATACCAAGCAACCGCTAATGTATTGAACTAAGTGCATTGCCTGATGGTTAGCTCTTCTTTCCCAGTGGCAAAAATTAACACAAGTTTAGCAAGCAGTAAATGGTAGCCAAGAAGAGCTAGCCAGTTATGCTGGCTGAATTCTTGTCAGAAGGAATGCTAAGCAATCTTATCTCTTTAAAATATATATTATATCAGCGCCTACTTATTAATCCTCTGAAGTCACTTACCAGCTCACACCTATCTTTCTTTCTTGACAGAAATAGAAGTTAAATTGATCTATATAGGACTCTCTGTACTAGATATGTACGGATGAAGGCTACCAGTCCAACAAAAGAATGGTTAGCTATGGGCAGATAAAAAGTTTGTACAGCCTATGCTCAACTCCTGTTCTAAAGGTGCCTCAAGGAGCCATTCAGTTCACTTCAGCACACATACATACAGCACCTGCTGACTGAAAAGTGCATTTTGAGCTCAGTGAACTGAGAAACAAATAAGAAAGGCCTAAATATTGAACTAAATACAGCACAAATGTTGGAATAGCAAAGAGGGCAAGATGGTTGTATCCTAGGGAGTCTGTGAAAGCTTCACAAAAGCAGCAACATTGATCTGGAGAAAAATGGACTCCTGAGGCTCCTAGACAAGAGTGCCCTGCTCCTGAGTTTGTGCTGCTCACCAGCCCACAGACGCTTAGCAATGTGCTGTTAGCTTGGAAATGTCCATTCGTCCATGTAGTTGTCATACATAGCAGGGAGTGTCTGAGGGTTGTTGCAGGATGTGAGTCTGGAAACTAGTCTGTGACCTTGCATAGATTCTAAGTACTAGTTTTGTGTGTGTGTGTGTGTGTGTGTGTGTGTGTGTGTGTGTGTGTGATTACCTATGTATAATATATATTTTTTAAGTTATTGATTAAGTTTTATCTGTTTTCATAATTAGTATTTAAGTGCCTGGTCACACTCTCCCACTTTAACCTTGAATTTCATATATGGAAAGAACACGATGGTGGTTGCTTTGTCTTAGATTGACGTTTTGTGAAACCACACAGATTATCTCTTCATTCTTCAAAGGCTCTTTCCCTCCCAACCATGCAGCCCTCTCTTGGTCTTTTCCCCCTGTCCTGGGTGTCCTGGGAGTTTCTCCATATCTACCCTGGCTGGCTTAGTGGGATCATTTACCCACATTTTTAGGGTCTGCTGCTTTTTCTTCCTTAGAACTTACTTATCTTATGTCTAATCCTCATAAAACTCTGTGTTCTGAAAGCTAATCATGAAACAAATTAATCAGACATGAAGATCTTCAATAATTTAATTTGTTCTATCTCAACATTGGTCTCATTTTCTTTTCATCTTCCTAGGATCCCAGAGCATTCTAGTCACCAAAGCTTTGGTGAGGATGTGGTTGAAATTGTAGGGCTCCCTGGGTAAATGATAAGAAATATGTGATTATGTATCTTGCCTCACAACGTCTTTCAACACCCAACACTACAGCCATTGTCTTTTCTATATGTAGAATGTTGCCCTAGCTATTTACCAAGGAAGGTCACTACCAATCCTATTATAATTTGGAATTATTTTTAGATATCCCATCTACTTTTGGCCTGGTAGTAGATTTCAATAAAATTAATCTTCTATATGAAACTGGGAATATGTTCTGTGCCATTTATTATTAGTCAGGCACTCTAGACAGTGTGAATATTGATTAACGACCACAGTGGAACCCATGTCCTGGGCTCTGCTACTAACTTCATGTAGCAGGGACACATCATTCATCAGCAATGACCACACAGTCTGCTGTATTTTATTTCTTAATCACATTTAAGCTTTTGCAAACCTAGATTGTAAGTCAAGAGAAATTTGAAATTAGAAACTTTCAGAGCATAGAAAAACTAGTTTGATTTGTATACAGAATCCATCAGGCCATCTTCTGAAGCAATAAAACACACTTTAAAACTCCGGAGACCAAATTACGTATCTCGAGATTTTTCTGTGCCTTGAAAATATTAGCACTCACAATGTAAAAATTACTTTACTTGTAATTAAGTCACTAATTTTTGATACTTGGATATGAAAGCCAATTAATTTGAATAATAATTTCAACAAAAAGCAGTATTCAAGTCATTGTATTGTAGGCACTGTTATTAAGTTCTGAACTAATTCTCCTTGCAAACCTACTGAGTACGTGCATTACTTCAAATGTTAATTTTGGTTAACTGTTTAAACAACTACTGCCTTTGGGGCTATATCTAAAGTCGGATGAATGAAGTTCAGTTACTTTAATTAAAAATATTCAATTAACTGAAACCCAGATGACTGTGAGTCCAGACAACATTTAATTTCTGATTAATAATTACTAAGTAAATTAATATTAAATGCAGGATGATTGATTTTTCCCCTGGAAACCTGAAGTCAAATACAATTACTCTTTACATTTTCTTTTCAAGTAATTAGTTAAGAAAATACATAACTTATTAAAAAAAAACTCATTTAAGAATTAAAAGATAAACTTGGAACACCGGAAGAGGACACTGATTCTGTGTTCAAGTTTTCTTAAATTAGAATGGAGTGTTTTCTTCTTAAAATACATTTGTATTCTATTTCTAAAAGATTAAAACATGAGCAAGTTGTGTGTATATCATATAAATTGTAACTAACAAAAATAAATACTAAAAGAGACAAGAAAATCCTATTTTTGCATGCATTTCTATTACTTCAGAAATAAACGTTCACAGAAAAAAATTCCAGTGATGTTGAATGGAAAATATAAAAAAGGTCATGGTTGAGGTGATGTTATTCAGTTATAAGAATATTTTTGATAATTTTCAGACTTGGCAGAATTTTGTGGTATTTCTGCATCTTCGTAATCATGTTCAACCTTCACATCACATGTTGTGAAAAAGTTCACGACTAAGAAATCTGTAATTTTACATAAGCTTGTCTTAAAACTTTGTATGGGTTGGCGAAGTTTTCATACCACTGAGATCTAATATCTGATAACACTCATGAACATAAAGTTATATAATTGATAGATGAATTTCTCTACCATTGAGACATTATCAAATACTAGAAAAATATATCCTTTACCTTTAAACTAAATTAAAAGTAACATACTGAAATACACATTATTTTGGGGATAGGAATAGGGTGGCTTAAAGAGGATATTATTAATTTTTATAATTAATTTTATAACACTTATTGCATGATTTGTAATGGCAAAAGTCACTCTAATATTGAAATAGGTAACTGATTTAATTTGCAAATTGTTCATTCTAAAAGAAAATTTTTTTTTTTCAACCCTCATAAGTTCGGAGCTGGGACACCTCTGTGACAAAAGGCAGACTAACAATAGAAAAATAACATTTTTAATTTGAACATGTGCTGTGCACATTACCTGGAAGAAACTCAATGTAAAAATACGTCTGGAGATAGTGGCTTAGGGGCCTGGCTTCTATAGCATATCTAACAAAGAACAATAAATTCAGAAGTGGCAACACAAAAGCAAACACAGTGTCAGGCTCCCAAAAGGTGGGCAAATTAAGGGAAAGTAGTACAGTTTGCTCCCAGATTTCCCTAGCCTTCAGGCAGGAAGAAGCCCCCAGGCATCTTTTCCAAGGGAAATTTTTTGGGCCACCGTGGGAAAGAAAGATCATTCATGCAGCCCTTTCCTGTAGCCGCTGTTTCTGATGTGTCCCTATCTTAACAGTATGTCTTTCAAAGAGGCATATTTTGGGGTAAAATATTCTGGGTTCTTTCAGTTTATGCTGTTCTCTGTCCCTGGATGTCCAGTAATACAGCCTCCATTTGTGAAAACAAAAATGCCTCTAGACCTCATCAAATGTCTGGTGCCCCCTTTCCTAGTTGAGACCCACCGCTTCAGAAAACTGTGTGTAAACACAGAATGGAATTTCTGTGGTCGTGGATGGTCATGTGTAACTTTTCAATTCATTCTTATTATTTTACTTGAGTGTTTTGATTACATCTTTAGGCCGCTAGAAGGACATTTCATTTAAACTAAAAATATGTTACATACAAGGAACCAAATTGCATGTACTTTGGGGTACTATGGGAAGAAAATTAGGAGAGTGTTTTTCCTGTACTGCTTTAATTTCAACTGTAATATTTCCTATGAACTACAATTACATTTTCCATATATGTTAGGTAGGTTACAGACCTCTGAAACATGAAAAGCTTATCTCATAAAAATAAATAGTGTTTACGATGACCTTGAAATTTATCTCTTAAACTGCTCTCTTTTTATTTCTATGTACTTTTTTGCTAGGCCAAATTAAGTGGGAGTAGTATAATGACTTTTGAATGCAATAATTTAACTCCCCATTTGGTATTAGGATCTAAGAATTTTTGTTGGTATATTACAGTTACGTAGACCATCAAATGTAATTTAAAAAGTGGTGCTCAGGAGAATTTCTATTTAGATTTAAAAACTAGATCACAAAGCCCACACTTTTTGCACATGGGAGAAATGAGACCTAGAATTAATCCCTCACCACAAATAACTAAAACATGGCACAAAATGGAGGGAACATCACAGGCTTGTTATGCCTGGTAATAATCTCTGAATTATTTTCAGATATACAACATAACAAGCCTGTGATCTCTGAGAGAAAGGAAGGACAAAGGTGAATCTGGCCCTCCTCTAAGCTTTCTGTAAGCAGATGAGTTCAGTAACATGTTGCAGAGAAAAGGAACCCAAATAAACATTACAGATGTCACTGTGTTGGAGAAAGAAGATCACAGTTCAGGGAGTTTGAAGTGACTTAGTTTTCAGACTACAGAACCTGAGAGAGGGAAACCTCTCAGAAGCCTCCCAGCACATACAGAAATTCCATTTACATTTCACTGTAATCTACTAGGCTAAAAACAATGTATGTACTTTAATTAAAAAACATATCATTGATGAAAAATGCCAGTGATCATCTGAGCCTTCAGAGATCCATATTCTTTGAAACGGGGTGGGGTCCTGCCTAGATGTTGATGACTGCTGACTGACTCATCAGGATAGTTGGGAAGGTTGGGGTGGCTTTGGCAATTTCTTTAAAATAAGATAACAGTGAAATTTGCTGTGTGAATTGACTCTTCTTTCATGAAAGTTTTCTCTTTAGCGTGTATTGCTGTTTGCTAGCATTTTTCCTACCTGAGAACTACTTTCTAGATTTGAGTCAACTCTTTCAAACCCTGATGCTTCTTTATCAACTAAGTTGATGTGATATTCCAAATTATCTGTTGTAATTTCAAATATGTTTACAATGTCTTTACCAGGAATAGATTCCATCTCAATAAACCACTTTCTTTGCTCATCCATAAGAAGCAACTCTTCATTCATTCATGTTTGATTATGAGATTGCAGCAATTCATCGCATTTTCAGCCTCCTCTTCTGATTCTGATTTTCTTCTTATTTCCACCACATCTGCAGTTATGTCCTCCAGTGAAGTCTTGAACTCTACAAGGTCATCTATGAGGGTTCGAAACAACTTCTTCCAAACTTCTGTTAATGCTGTTATTTTTATCTCCTCCCATGAGTCTCAAATGCTCTTAATGGCATCTAGAATGAGGAATCCTTTCCAAAAGGTTTTCAATTTACTTTGCCAAATTCCAGCAGAGGAATCATTATCAATGGCAGCTATAGCCTTATGAAATGTATTTCTTAAATAATAAGACCTGAAAGTCATACTTACTTCTTGATCCATGAGCTACAAAATGGGATTTGTGCTAGCAGGCATGCAAATAAAATTAATCTCCTTGTGCATTTCTGTCAGAGCTCTTGGGTGACCAGGTACACTGTCAATGAGAAGTAATATTTTTTAAAAAATCTTTTTTTTTTCTGAACAGGTCTCAATGTTGGGCTTAAAATATTCATTAAACCACGTTGTAAACAGATGTGCTGTCATCCCAGCTTTGTTATTGCATTTATAGAGCACAGGCAGAGTAGATTTAGCATCGTAGCATGAGATTTATCATTTTCTTCTTAAGGTCCCTGGGATTTTTGAAATGGTAAATGAGAGTTGACTTCAACTTATAGTCACCAGCTGCATTAGCCCCTAAGAGAGTCAGCTTGCCCTTTGAGGCTTTGAGGCCAGGCATTTCCTTCTCTCTAGCTATGGAAGTCCTAGATGGACTCCTTTTCCAACAGAAAACTGTTTCATCTATAATAAGAAAACTGTTTAGTGTAGCCACCTTCATCAATTTCTTAGCTAGATCTTCCAGATAACTTGCTGCAGTTTCTACACTCCTACCCACTGCTTCAGCTTGCACTGTTACGTCATGAAGATGGCTCTTTTTCTTAAACCTCAAGAACAACATCTACTAGCTTCAACCATCTCTTCTGCAGCTTCTCAGCCTTCATAGACTTGAAGAGAGTTAGGACCTTTCTCTGAATTAGGCATTGGCTTGAGGGAATATTGTGGTGGGTTTGATCTTTTATCCTGACCACTCACTTTGTCCGTATCAGCAACAAAGCTGTTTCCGTTTCTCGTCATTTGTGTGTTCACTCCAGTAGTACCTCTTATTTCCTTCAAGAATTGTGCCTTTACATTCACAACTTGGCCAACAACTATCTGGCTCAAGAGGCCTAGCTTTCAGCCTATCTCAATTTCTGACTTGTCTTTCTCACTAAGATTAATCATGTTTCTTTTAAACTGAGAGATACGGGACACTTTCTGTTGCTTGAACACTTAGATGCCATATCAGGGTTATTAACTAGCCTAATTTCAATACTGTTGTGTCTCAGGTACTAGAGAGGCCTGCGGAGAGGGAGAGAGACAGTGGAATGGTTGATTAGTAGAGGCATCAGAACACACACCACATTCATTGCTTAAGTTCACTGTCTTAGATACCACACATTGCCTTTTGGGAAGATGGTGAAAACGAGTTTTGCTGCTGTTCTGCTTTGACCAGGGTTGTGGTGTGTAGTAGGAGAATCAGATTTTAGTGTTTGTCATGCAGATACTTAACCAGAACAAGATGTAATGATCAGAACAGGGACATTCACTGAGACACCATAGAAGAGTCTTTACAAGTAGGAATCCATTCAGCAGAACCTGATTATATTTGAACATTTTGTAGAGAGTTCACATTTTAAGAAAGTATAAGTTCATAGTATGGGACACCTTTATTGTTGTAGGAAGATATATTACTTTTACATACACTGAAAATATTTATAAATTCCAAAATTTGGTTGGTTCTTGTGCTGCATTCAGAAATGCTATAATTTCCCTTAGTCATTTTGTATTCTCTCTTCCCATTCTCAGTGGTTTCAATATGGTTAGCAAAATCTGCTTATTTTATAAACACTCCAAACATACTCCTGACTTTGTACTTATATTATCATCTGCCTACAAGGCTCTTTCCCCTGGGCTAACTCCCTCATCAAATTCACTCCCCTTCTTAAACAGCTTGTCATTAAAGAAGGTGTTCATGATTATTACATTTAAAATCACATGTCCCCAACTAACTCTGTTTTCCTTTATTTATGATTATCTTACGTAATTGTTTTGATAGCATTTATTCCTGCGTGGCATGCGATACATTATTTTATGTAAGTCATTTATGTGATGAAAGGTTACTTGCCACATATTATATTGTAGAAGTACTTGGTTATTTGTGCCTTCATCCATGTGAGGTAGGAAGTTTGTTTTGTTTGTTGAAGTACCTTTGCTGCCTGAAATGAGAACTGTGATATCAAAGGTATTCAATGGAAAAGTCTTTTGCAAATTAATATGAAGAATACTCAAATTTGTAAACGTGTTTGGCATGGTTTCCCTTGCATGACACAAAACTCTTCCAATTATTAGTCCTCCCTAACTCAGAATTTCTATACAGATAGATACATTTGAAAAACAATGTTTAGTCTAATAAGATTAAGAAGACTCCTTGTGACTTTATTTCTGTGTCATCACTGATTAAGACAATTATGCTAATTATTCTTAGTGCTGCATCTTATACTAAACTTTTAATACATCTAGAATAAATTCTGTATTGAAAGCTAAAATCGTATTTTTACTATGCTAGTCTTAAGTGTCATTATTCCCTAAGTTTCCATACTTGTCACTCATCTTTTTTGTAGACTCATCTTTGTGTGTGTGTGTGTGTGTGTGTGTGTGTGTGTGTGTGTGTGTATTGGGGGGTGGATATAACCTCCACATCCGTAAATCTGTCTGTCTTGTCTAGAATTGTCTCATAAATTCCAGATGCCCATGACTAATTGCCACCTCTTATAAGTCTTACATTAACTTAAACTTAGTCTGAGGTTGTCTCTTACCTTGCCTTTGTAAGTAGCAAGCTGCAATCTAAGTTAGTACGTAAAACCTAGCAGCAAATTTCAGCCAATCATAAGTAGCCATGTTTCAGCCAATCAAAGATGGCCAGCTCTTCACATCATGCCCAAATAAGAGACAGTTGTAACCACTCACGTGATTTGTCTGCTTTGCTTCTGTTTTTCAGCCTATAAAAACTGGCTCTGGGTAGAATTCTCCAAACCTACACTGATTGTGGGAGCTACGGATTTGTGAATTGTCCCCTGCTCAAATAAACTCCACTAAATTTAACTTGTCAAAAGTTTAAGTTTTTAACAAAAGATAATTGCCATGAATTTATAATTACTTCTGTTCTAGTCTTCTATGATCTTTACTTCATTCATGCAACAACTACCTATCTAGTTTTTCAAGTAAGAAACTCAGAATAAACCCTAATATGGTCAACTACT
This sequence comes from Alouatta palliata, assembly GCA_004027835.1. Taxonomy (NCBI): domain Eukaryota; kingdom Metazoa; phylum Chordata; class Mammalia; order Primates; family Atelidae; genus Alouatta; species Alouatta palliata. Next base: position 9,304 of record PVKV010028473.1, read on the forward strand.
TCTTATAGATACATATAATCTTAGTCTTATTACCTCCTTTCTTCTTCCTAAATAGTCTCACAAATCCACTTCTTTATTTTTATGTATGTGATTTTAAATCAGCCTTTCATCACCTTCAAATATATTGGGTTTTTTTAGTCTAACTCTTCTCCTCAAAAGTTTTTATTGCCTTTCTCTAACCTTTCAAAGTTCTGCCAAGGCAAACACAGCTCTTTAAGATCTTGGCCCCTGTTTTCCAGAATAATTTGACATCTGTGAGCTTCTCCTTGGCAGAGACTTGGGTTTATTCATCTCTGTCACCCTAGCACCTAGGATAGTGTCTGATAAATAATAGCTATTAGGAAAGAGAACAGTGAATGAATAATATATAAACAAATGAATGTATTTTAATAGGGTAGTCCAAACATATCTGATTCTTTTCTGGCAGTGTTTACTGGCACCTATTTGGGAAGGAATCAACAAGCCCTCAAGTAAACAAATAATAAGCTTCACCTAATTCACATTCTAATAAGAATTTACTGTATAAACAGATTATCATAGATAATTCTGTGACAGTCTATACACCTTATTATCATATTATATTAGATAAAATTAGCACATTTTCTGCAGTAGAAAAACTTATGTATCTTCTGTGCATAAACTTAGGAAAGTGTTTGAATTAATATCTTAGCTACTTTATATGTCTGACCACTCATGTATAACCATCAAATAAACACTTCTGAAATCCAACGTCCTATTTAACATCATGGTCTCTGCATCCCTAAAGATTATGAAAGTGATTATTTTATTTGGAAGAAAAGAATTACATCCTTTTGAATGAGGGTCTTTGTCATCACTCTCTTGATGTCATTTAATATGGTAACTCAAAGGCATGTAACATGTAGTCAGTCTATTTTATGAACCAATATAGATGTGATTCATTTATTCATCCAAATTTAGTGAGTGCTTATTAGATATTAAGGATTTGATGAAATCTGGGGATTTAGAGATCGGTAAGAAACAACTGCTTTGTTAAACACTTGGCTTCAGATCAAGATGAGAGTCTTGCAAATCACGTTGTCCAAAAGGTAACTGTGGTCATAGATGTTATGGGAACATTGTAGACAACAGGCTCCTTTTAGATATTCATGGTCTTCGTTGACACATTAAAGTTCTGATGAGTTGTAGTGTTAAGAGACCAGTTTGGCTTACTTTGACTCAGTCCTTCTGATACTTAGTTGATGATGTATGTTTTGTAAGGAATTTATAATTTATTTTGTTTCTTAATGTTTTTATATTCTGTAGTGTTAGCACGGTATTAATAACACAAGATTATACAGTTTAAGTTACTCTATAAGAATAAAATGCTGTATGAATTTGTTGGTGGCAAATGAGAAGTAACACATGTGCAATGGTCAAAAATAATTTATCTCCGAATCCACTGGAATATCTGCTGTTTTCCCATAAAATCATAAGTGAGCAAGATCAGTATGTACACTATATATTTTAACAGAAACAAGCAAAAAAAAAGACCCAGTCTTTGTGTTATAAATGATTTTTATTAGGATTAATACATTAGATTTATGTTAACGTTCTAATGGATTTGATATTAGATGAGTGGAAAAGCATCGGTAGGAGATGCAAAATGCAAAGAGTGATGGATGTCTTTAGGTCTAAAGCCAGAGCCATGATTTACATGCCATTTTCTGAACATTAAGAAGTAAAATACTAGTTTTACTCTTTATGTTTGAAGTTTATGCCTTCTGTAGTTAATACTTTTTTTGTGCTGTTCATTTGAGAAAGGAGCAATTGTTATAAATATCATAAATCTACATTTTCAAATGCGTAGTGTATATGAGATATATGGGTTACACTACAATATAGAATATTGAATATTGATTTTCATTATAACACATTTTTCTCAGTTGCTTATAACTTTCTAAACAGCCAGTTTAAGGAAATTTGTCTTTGATTTCAGTATATTCTTCTTTAAAAGAAATTTATTTATGACTTGTATTATTCAAAGTTTTTTGGAAAGTTTTAACTTAATCCTAGGAAGATATCAAACACATTTAATTATGCATTATGGAAATTGTATTTTATTCAGAACTGCACTAGCACTCAACAATATACATGACCTTAAAAAAAGATTTGACATCCTCATTAAATAACATATTTAGGCATATCAATTTTTTATGTATCTGTATATCCTTAGAAATGTCTTTAAATGTCCTCAGAATAGTATTTATATGTATATATTTATATATGTATATATTTTTCAAACCAGGTGATTGAAATTGAACTTAGTTCAGAGAGTCTAAACATGAGCATTATATTTTTAGTTTTTTTCTCTTTAATATTTTACATTAAAATAATTTTTAAAATGCTTTTTTAGTTAATGTTATTGAGCTCTCTGGTTTTGCTTACAATGCTCACAAGTTTTGCTCCATTTAATATTTTAAAAATTAAGATTCTTTTTTAGATAAGTGAAAAGTTCAGATAAGTGAAAAAGCAGTCCTATGTAATTGACTAGTATAGAAATGACAACACTGTTAGCTTGTACATCATAAGTTGTTTTGCTGTTTCAATATCAGTGTCTGTGCAACTACACATTTACCTATGTGTGTATTGCTCCAAATAATTATAAAAAGAGATAATACCACTCCCAGTATTTTTCTCTTAATAGAGTATGTGTAGCTGCTTCTGTATGGTGGTATGTTACTCTAGAATCATTGGAGGTGGCGTCTTTGACTGTATAAATGCTACAGAATGTGTTTTGATGTTTTGCTTATCTTCGTTTTAGCTGTTTCCTCTTATCCTCTTCCCCTTTTTATCAATATTCCTACCTCGCTTGTCTTACTTGTGTCAATTACAAAAAAACAGGCTCAATTGCAGAAAGAAATTAGAACATTTTCAAGAGAATCCAGTGTTACCTTTGTAAGTTTAGGGTAAAATGTGATGAAGAGTATCATAAATACACAGACTAAATTTTTTCTCTTTTAAGATGGATCTACATTCCTTATTCAAATCATCTGCCCTCTCAGCCCAGAGAACTATGCTTCTCATTTTAAAAACATTTTTTAAAAACCCAATAATTTAACGTAAGTGATGACCAGTGGTATAAAGGGTTTGGGACTCAAAGATACTTTAAGTAGATCATTGGTGGCCAGAGGTCACTCATCTACGTGTCTGCGTAACACACTGGCTCTGTGCTTTCTCAGCTCCTCCAGCAAAAGATGATCATTGAATTAAACAGAGGTTTTCCAATAAAAGCACATTCCTTTTAAATCACGGAAATATTTTACCTCAACTATTTGAAGCTAAAATAAAATGTCCTGGAACCAGTAGAAGAGATTTTTCTAAGTCCTTGATCTTCCTGAAAGAGAGAAAGACAGAACACTCTCACTGAATTATATATGTAGAATTCTGTACATATATACACAGAGGATTTTTTTTTCAAAAAAAAGTGTGAACATTATAAGAAACGTCAGACAGCTAAATACCCTTAACCAAATAAGCAATTGAAAATTATTTGCATGTAAAATTTTAAAAAGAAAAAAATATATGTATAAATTATATATTTTTAAATATAGAATTCAATGTATGTTTACATAGCCATAAAATTCTCTATATAGAAAATTATATAAAATTCTCTTCATAGAGAATTATATATGTATATAATGTATAGAATTATACTAAATATAGAATTGTCTATAAATATATATATAATTATATCTATATCATAATTATGTAGAGATAATTATATATTATAATATAGAGAGATAATTCTCCATATTCTCTATATAATTGCATAGAGATAATTATATAATAATAGAGGATTTTATAGAAAATTACATGTCATATATAATTATATATATAATTTAGTGAGAGTGTTTTTAACCGAGTCAGAATTTTTTATCTTCTTTTAGATTCTTAAAAAGTTCTAGCACAGAATAAATATTAGGATCGACAACAATAAAAGGAAGCCCCATCTGGCCTGTTGGACAAATCACATGCTGTACATTTAGACAGAGACAGAGTAAAAATCAACACTGATGAAATGCAGGCAAGAAGTCTAAGGCTAACTTTGAGCTAGCTCTATACTTATTTTCCTAAGTGAATTGTGTTTTATTTGCAGTCATTTATAACAAGTGTTTGTTTCATGAATGTAATTGCTTTTTGTTTTCCAAGAAACAACTCTTACGGATCATGTCACTTCATAAGTTTGACCTGCCTTATGTTACTTGAAGAATGTTTGTGGAAGATTCATATTTCCTACTTTGGCAAGATTTTTGTACCTGCGCTACTTGTCTTCTCTTTTATTTATATATACTACCTTTTTCATTGGAAACTTTCTCTTCTAGGATGCTGCTAATCACAGAACCTTTTGTTTTTCTGATATCCTTGGAAAAATTACTCTGAAGATTTATACTGGAAACATTAAGATGTCAATCTTTCTTTTTAAACGTTGCACTGTCTTGTATCTTCCTTGAGCATGTGGAACTTCACCCATTTTGTTATTAGTGAATCTACTGTCGCTATGGACATCAAATAACTCTTGGCACTAACTCAGATCCTACTGAGGCACTTAGGGCTATTTGTGCATTAAATGACTCCGGAAGTCAGATTTCTCTGGCCTTTATTCGGTACTTCCACCTGTCTCATTTCCTGCAGTTGATTTGTTACTGTTTGGTATTACCATAACCCTCCTAGCAGCCAAGCTGCTCTGTGCTTCGGACCTGATGTCAGCAAAAAATTTTCATTGCATGACGTAAATATCAACAGGTATAAAATAAAAACAAATAGGTGGGTCTCGCTGTAAGTGAAATGTGGGAAATTTATTTCATGTTGTAATATCAAGATAACTGTGTGGTAAAATTAGTTTAACTTTGGTGTTAAGCTTTTGAATATGATTTCAAATTCTATCATATGCTTAATTAATATCTTTCAGATTTTTGTTTCACATTTGAAGAAGTGCGACATTTATGTAAAAATATAAAAACTACAAAAAATATCTATCTTTCTACATGAACAGAGTACACATGAAAATATAAAATTATAGATGCGAAAGAGCACACCATCCTTCTGATAATAATCACCTTTGAATGGAGAGGAGAGAGACGTCCTCAGATTTGTCTGTCAAATTTTATTAAAAGTAGAACAAAATTAGATAAGCATAGAGAAAATCTTGACGAAAATATAGATTCTCCAACTCTGAGAAAAAGTACATATTTCTTGGGGTACTCATCCAAACTCATTTTTTCAAGATTATAATTTTCATCAAACATAAAAAGTAAATGTAATTATTAGTCAAATACGTACAAAAACCATACAATAAAAACAAATTATTTGTCCATTGGCCCTCACCCCAATTTCAAAGGCATTCCCTATATATAAATATAAACATATATATACATGTATATATTTATATTTTTAGAACACGATTATACTGTGATTTATTGATGTTTCAATAATACCTAATGTACAGGTATGATTAATTGACTTTCTACAGTGGGAATGATGAGTTTGGCTTCCTTAGAGCTTTCCCCCTCAGCCCTGCCTTAAACACAGCCACATGCATTTCTCTTAATCCCATCCTTTTAATATTTACCAATTTTTTTTTAAAATAATTCATTATTTTTACTATTAGGATTATGTAAACATCATTCACAGCTGAACACACAATATACCATAATTTCTTTCATTTTTTTTTTTTTTTACAAGTTTTATTGCTTAAGTAGTGTATAATTCCCTCTCCTCTCTGTGGCTGTGCATGCACTTGTGTGTGAGTTTATGTATCTCTTATCTTTCTTAACAAGTTTCCTTGAAAAGTAACTGTCCTTGATTTTTTCAAATGCTTGGGTTTTCTCTCAGTTTAATGTTCTGAGTCATTCTATTCCTAGAATCTTGTATAATTCAATTCCAGTTTCAGTTTGGACCAGCTGTGCTCTAGGTCTGCTAAACTGTTGTCATCCTTAAATTTTCTTGTACTAAAAGCTTGTAGATTCTTTTACTACATTCTGCCACAGAACCCGTATGTCCCCAAGCTTTCCTTTCTGATATGTCTTGGAGAAGCACCCCTCTCAATAATTTCCCTAAAGAGGAAAATAATTAGATAATTTTAAAAATCCTTACTGAGACCAAATTTCCGCATAATACACAAAAGACACATTGCATCTTTTTTGTTGTTACTGTCCTGACACTCTGCCAGTTAAAAATTTTGAAATGTGTGTTTTTTAACCTCTGTGTTAGCATGCACATGCTTTAAGTTTTCATAATTAACAGAACCCACTTTGCCAGGGAATTGTTTAGTTTAAAATAGTTATTACATGTAAAATCTTAGAATAATGCCTGCCATAGAAGAGCTCAAAAAGTATTAGCTATTATTTTACTTTTATCAGGTAGACCAGGTGAACAAATGCTAATAAAGTTAGTGATGATATCTACTGAAATGTATTTGTGAGATCATTTTATATTATAGTAAATGTTGAAATGTGACGTGTGACTTTTAAAACTTGCTTAATTCAAATTTTTAACAGCTTTATTGAAGTAATATTCACACGCCGTACAACTCACTCATTTAAAATGTACAATTTGGTTGTTTTTAGTGTAATCGTGGTTATGTGCAGCCATCTCCACAGTCAATTCTAGAACATTTTATCACCTCAGAAAGGAACCCAGTGCCTTTTAGCTATTTCCGCCAGTAGGCAACTACACACCTTTTTTCTCTGTATAGATTTATCTATTCTGGACATTTTGTATGTACAGAATCATTCAAATATGTGGTTGTTACTGGCTTCTTTCGCTTAGCATCATGTTTTCAAGGTTCTTCCATTTTGTAGCATGTATCAGTATTTCATTCCTTTTTATGGTGGAATAATGTTCCATTGTATAGATACAACAAATTTTCTTCATCCATTTACCAGCTGATGGGAATGTAAGGTGTTTGTACCTTTTGGCTATTATAAATAATGTTGCTATGAACATTGGCATGTAAGTTTTGGGTAGACTTACGGTTTTTTTGGTCTTGGTTATAGACATAGGAGTAGTCTTGCTGGGTCACATAGTAATTCTATGTTAAACCTTTGGGGAACTGGTAGACTGTGTTCCAAAATGACTATACCATTTTGTATTCCCACCAAGAGGGTGTGTGTGTTCTCTCTCCATATCTTGGCAACACTTGTTATTATCTGACTCTTATTTCTAGCCATGCTACTCCATGCTAAGGGATATCTCATTATGATTTTGGTTGATTTGCATTTGTCGAATGACTAATATGTCATATATTTCATGTGCTTATTGGCAGCTTGTGTATGTTTTGGAAGAAATGCCTATTCATCCCGGAGGTTTTGATAGGTTGTGTCACTATTGTTCAGTTTGAAGAATTTTTTAATTTCCATCTTATTTTTGACTCAGTGATCATTCAGGAGCGGGTTATTTAATGTCCATATATTTACATGATTTTGGAAGTTTGTTTTGGAGTTGATTTCCAGTTTTATTTCACTGTGGTCTGAGAGAGTGCTTGATATAATTTCAATTTTCTTAAATTTATTGGGCTCATTTTTTTGGCCTATCATATGATCTACCTTGTAGAAAATTCCTGCTGTTGAGTAGAATGCATATTCTGTGATTTTGGGATAAAATATTCTGTATATATATGTTAAGTCCATTTGTCCTAAGATATAGTTTAAAGCCACTGTTGCTTTGTTGACTTTCTGTCTTGATGACCTGTCTAGTGCTGTCAGTAGAGTATTGAAATCTCCCACTATTAGTGTGTTGCTGTCTGTCTCATTTCCTAAGCCTATTAGTAATTGTTTATAAATTTGGGAGATAAAACCAAACATTGTTTGTTCTCACTTACAAGTGGGAGCTAAGCTATGAGGATGGATGCAAAGGCATAAAAATGACAAAACTGACTTTGGGGACCCAGAGGGAAAGGGTGGGGAGAAGGTGAGGGATAAAAGACTACAAATAGGGTGCAGTGTATACTATTAATAGGGTGAGGTGTACACCAAAATTTCACAAATCACCGTTAAAGAATTTACTCATGTAACCAAACACAACTTGTTCTCCAGTAATCTATGGAAATAGAGAGAGTTAATGTTTATTCAAGATCTTTACCCATTTTTAAATTGGGTTATTTGCCTTTTTATTATTGAGTTGCAAGTGTTCTTTACATGTTCTAGTCCCTTTTAGTTATGTGCAATGAATTGTAAATGATCTCTCCTGTCCTGTAGGTTGTCTTTTTCTTCCTGGATAAGTCTTTTAAAGCACAAAAGTTTTTAATTTTGATGAGGTTCAATTTATTTTTCTTTTCTTGATGGATTTTTGGTTTCATCTAAGAATCTGCAGGATTTAATTTTAAAGTCCACTGTGACTCTTATGAAATCATCTAATTAATGCACATTAAGTTTTAAAAGTTAATTTGTAGTCTACATAGACTAGCTCATCAGGCTCTATATTTCGCTATGAAATAATAATCATCAGATACATAGTAGTGTTCACATGAAGAAATTCTTTTATTAATATTAAGTATGGACAGTGGATAGGATTGGACAGCATATCTATCTTTAAAGCACATTTCACACGTCAATTTTGTATTTGCTTATATGTTATTTAGGCAATACTACTCAATACACAATATTAGAAAATTGCTTCTTATTTTGTTTTCCAAATGGAACACACAGTTGTTCTTTGGATAGATATTTTCCACTCATTAGAAAAAACTCCATCTTCGTTGTTTGTTAAATATTAAATGCAAATAAATATCTATATTTTAAATTCGATTTTAAGGGTATTTCTACCTGAATTTTATTTTCCTGGAGCATAGCCATGGCCACCTGTTCTTATTTATTATCAAATGATCTTTATCTTCATCTCCAATGATATTATTACTGACCTTTGCCTGAAAAACACTACTTAATCATGTTGCAATAAATAAAGTTACCAGAGCTGAAATGAAAAGCTGAAAACAAAAGATAGTAAGAATAAGAAATGTGTGTGTGTGTGTGTGTGTGTGTATATATATATATGTATATATATACATATATACACACACACACACACACACACACACACACATATATGATACACACATATATACACATTCTGTGTGTGTGTGTATATATATATATATAAAACATGCAGGTAAAGACCATGGCTTTCATGACTTTAAAAGGAAAGAAAAGAAAAGCTGAGAGTTGGAGAGCCAGGCCTCAGATTTAGGGAGATCTTGGAAGCAGTAACAGCATCAGAGAAAGAAGGTACTGATGAGATAGGACTCAACCCAGAGAGAATAGAGCAAGTCACGTGCAGGGAAAAGGTGGAGAGAGGAGAATCACACTCTCATAAAAAAAATGTTGCACAGGAAAGAATACATCTACAGTCACTGCATTTTTTTCATCTTGCTTAAAGACAGAAAATACATGTAACACATCTGAGAATGGATCCTGGGAGAAAATGCAATTTATGATCTGAGGAAGGAACAAAAATAGCTGGAAAAATAATTCTGTGCCTTGTGAGAGAGTTTGAAGAATAAATAGATTCTGTGGTGCAATGAAAAGAGAATTGGGTTTGCATTCAAAATTGGGTCTATTTACTCAATTGCATGTCAGCCCTATGACTTCAGCAGTTACCTCATTCTCTGAATCTTAGTTTCCTTAGCCATAAGAACATGAAGAAAACGCCTTTCTCACAAGACTTGTTAGAGACTGAACTAGATGATAATGCCCCAATCACCAGCAGTGTAGGTGGTAGTTTAGTAAACATTTGTTTACTGTGTGAATCACCAACCCAGTGTCCAAGGATCTCAATCCTCAGTCTCCAAATGCGGCAGATACAGTTTCCAAAAAAACCTCTTAAAGGTCTCTAGCATTATAGTTAGAATTCCTATTCTAATTATACCTACAATTACTCTAAGATAGCAACCCTAAAAATAGGACAACATATTGAAAGTTGAAAAAAAATTCTTTGGGTATATAGAGTGTTCCTTACAGGAAAGATAATTTAGAAAACAGTCCATGTCAATACTTGATATTGATTATTAATATTTATTGGTACTATTTGCTTATATGAATATGCATTTGTAGGATGACTGTCTACATAAACTAGAATAATTGGCAAATTACAATAATAGCTCTGTCTGTATATCCAAAATACATTTAAAGATGCTATTCCATGGTCCAATTAAATACTCTGTTTTTTTATTTTTATGTTAATATCTGATATTTACCCTTATAATAGGGTATAATTTGTATTGTGAATTGAAGAGCCAGAATTCATAATCACTGATGTAAAACATATTTATTATACCTAACTTTTCAACTATTTTTCAGTTTCTTTCTCTACCAGCATCTTGTGTACCCTTTGGGTCATGAATTGTCTAATTTAAATGGCTATTTAGAAAAGTAAAGGTGGTGAAAAATAAGTAAAGACTTAGGAGTTGTCTTAGATTGAAGAGACTAAGACAAAATGACTAAATGAAGCATGGTCTGCTGGATTAGATACTGGAACTCAAAAAAGTACATTGGTTGAAATGTTGGTGAAATCCAGATAAAATATATAGTTAGTTATGAGTATTTTACCATATGCTAATTTTTCTCCCTCCCTCCTTCCCTCTCTCCCTCCCTCCTTCTCTCTCTCCCTCCCTCCCTCCCTCTCTCCCTCCCTCCCTCCCTTCCTTCCTTTTTCTTTCTTTCTCTGTCTTTTTTCTTTCTTTTCTTTTCTTTCTTTCATGGCTAGGTCTCAGCTAATGCAATCTCTGCCTCCCTGGCTCAAGTGATCCTCCCACCTCAGCCTCCTGAGTAGCTGGGACTACAAGCACATGCCACCAAGCTTGAGTAATTCTAATTTCATAGTATGCATAAAATCACTATAATTATATGAGATGATCACACTAAGAGAAGCTGGGTGGAGATTATTTTATTAAATTAACATATTTACATAATTAATAAGATAACTGAGTTTTAAATATAGTGTTGCAGAATACTTAGGATTCAGAGTCACTGAATATAATTTGATTGTTTTAAAGAAGATAAAGGCTTTTCAGATACATTACTCTAAAGTCTGGCCATTTATTTTCCATATTAGTTGCTAGCATCAATTTGTCAGGCATTCTTTTCTCTTGATGAAACTCAGTATCTCAGAGATTCTCATACATATAATTTAAGAAGTGTTCTCACAGAAGTTATTAGGCATTTTATTTATATTTAATACTTAATATATGTATTTTCTGGAGTCAGGGTCTTGCTGTGTCACCCAGGCTGGAGTGCAGCAGCTAGATCTTGGCTCGCTGCAACCTCCACCTCTTGGGTTTAAGCAATGCTCTTGCCTCAGCCTCCCAAGTAGCTGGGACTACAAGCACCTGCCACCATGCCCAGCTAATTTTTTGGCACTTTTAGTAGAGGCTGGGTTTCACTATGTTGGCAAGGCTGGGCTTGAACTCCTGGCTTTGTGATCTGCCCACCTTGGCCTCCCAAAGTACTGGGATTACTGGCTTGAGCCACCACGCCTGGCCAATACTTAATATTTTGAATGATAGTTAAAAAAATTAAATATTTTATGAACTTGATATTTAATTCACCAGATAAGTGTCTTCTTCCCTTTTCTTATATTGCAAGAAAGCAAATTAATTGATTCATGATTAATAAAATATTAACATAAACCTAAGTTTGTATTTATGAACCTTCAACTTATTTTTCTAACATACTCAGGAAAATATGTTTTGGTGAAAATAATATGAAGAAGTCCTCCTGCCAATGAAATCCAATAAAACAAAAACCCTATTGTAATTTTTACAAATAGTCATAGCAATACTGTCATTTTGATGTTCCTACTGTTAGTCCCAGATCATTGCTAATATATTGGCTATCTCCACTGATTGGCATTTTGAAGATATTTCATATATGTGAGCCATATAATGTGTGGTCTTTTGTGCCTGACTTGTTTTACATATGATAATTTTTGTGATTCTTCCATGTTGTTACATGTTACAGTACTTTGTTCATTTCCATTCCTTTTTATTTCTGAATGGTATTCCATTGTATGAATGTACCATATTCTGTTTCTCCAGTTTTCAGTTGAGCGACATTTGAGTTTCCATTATTTTGGCTACTATAAATAGTACTGGTATGAATCTTTGTGTACAAGTGTTTGTGTGGATATAATAGACTTTTTCTAGAATAACACTGAGTGACTCATTTTTCTTAATTTATGAAGACCCTAAAATAGATTACAAGTGTTTCGTAGCTCCTTCTTTAATATATTTCAACATTTAGCCTCTATATCCTAATAAAAAAATGTGACCATCAACTTCAGAACAGTTGGTATTGCAAGTCTAGTTAAGATAAAACTGTTCTTAAGAATTCAACTTACAATCAATTTTTTAAAGTCTTCTGTTTCCTCATTGATTTTTAATGAGAAGAAAGTCTTTCAGTAAACAGGATACTTCTGAGAAACAAGAAACATTTTTAGAAAGATCACAGTAAATTATTTCAGGTTTAAAGTTTTCATAAAGTGTCATTTTCTGAAAGTAGTTACAAACAGAGGGTTTCTTTAACTTTGTGTGCAATGAAAATTGCCCTTTTCTATTTGTAAATCATGACAAATTTGCATTCTTTTAGAATTAGAGTGTGTATTTGTCTACTGATTTGAGGGTTGTAAGTTGGAAATTTAATAAAATTATTTCCCTGCATTGCTTTCAAGGTAAATACCTTATGTTCATGTCTATTACCTATATTTGCAAAGAAGTGGCACTTTGTAAAACCCTAGTCTTTTGTTCTTTTTGCTTTAAAAGTCACGTCTGCTGTGCAGTGATGATAGCAGTACTGATAATTTATTTTAAAAAATCATTCTGATGTGTAAAAACTATAAGAAGAATAATTTCCCAATAAGTATTTAGCAAAGAACATTGATTCTTCTTATTATTTATCACCTTACCTTTCCATTTGTCTATTTAGGTGTCATTATGAAAAATGATCATATCTTAATTCTTCACATAGGAAGTTATAATTATCAGGAAGAAGTTGACACCCAATGGTCCTGCTCTGTAAAGTTTTTTAAGCTGTTTGTAGACTTTCTGTACTTCAGCTTTTTTTTCCCCCCACAAAAAGAACAAAGGGAATTTGTTAGTAAAAACCCTCCATGTCACAGAATTATCAAAACAATGCCAACAGTTAGGAATATGTTCAAGCCAGTCTGGGCTGCTATTACAAAATACCATAGACCAGGTGGCTTATAAACAACACTTAAACCTCTCACAGTGTTGGAGGCTGGAAGCCCGAGGTCCAGTTGGTGGCAGGTTTGGTGTCTGCTGAGGGCACATTCCTGAGTTCATAGATGGTCGTCTCCCAGCGTCATCACAGGGAAGAGGCAAGGGATCTTTTGGGGGTCTCTTTTTTAAGAACATTTATCTAGTAGAGCCCTACTACTAGGATCTAGCTACATCCCAAAGGACCCAGCTCCTAACACGATCACACTGAGGGTAAGGTTTCAACATATACATTTAGAGAGAAACATTTAGTGTCCAGCAACATATACATTTTTAAAAATCTCAGTACAGAACATTTAAAGTAAAAGCTCAAGAACATACATACTTAGGAAGGGAAGCAAAGTATTTGAGTACATGTCTGCCTAACTTCATAGGCCATGGTTAGATTATATTCATATAGTGGTTTGTAGTAAATATTTAATATTTTGGCATTTTTAAGTTAAAATAATTTTTATGTCAAGAAAAAAATAAAATTTCACATTATATTAAAATATATCACTTATTACTATATCAGATATTTAGTTATAATTCAGAAAAATAATCTCAGAATAGATTTAAGCTATAATTACTTGTATTATCTGGTATTTAAGTCAGACAAGTCCACAACAATCATTAGCCTAGACAACATAAAGTATTGTTACTTTTTTAACATCTACTTTTATTAAATGTCTACTTTATATTAGTGTCTGGTAAATAAATATACATAGAAATGACTTTCTGCTGTTGATGTGTTTTAAGGAAAATAAAACATTTTTTTCTGACATATGGGCTGTTTTTGATTCAAGTAAGAGGAAAATAAGTGAGGATTTCTTAAAAACCGTGGGTATTTTAAAGTTATATGATGATATTTTTCTTTCCACAACTTGTGTCTCTCTCTTTAGTGAGAGAGTAATTACAGTGTAATTTAGTGGTTTAAGGCATATCTGAAAAGCTAGACACACCTGAGAAAAAATATTTTGCCAACCATTATTATTTGTGACCTCTGGCAAGCTGTTTAATAAAATCCTCCATTTCTCTGTAAAAATGGATATAATAATCCTTATCTAATGGAGTTTTAAAGAGAATTAACTATCATGGAATGATTTCAAATCTCTATGTGTTTACTGTACTTAGCAGACTGCTTTTCTTTTGTTTTTATTTTTCCTCTAGCTTTGACAGCTTTTTCACCATGGAAGCAAAAATGCTCATTCTGTTTTGGTTTCATTTTGTTTTACTTTAGGGTTTTTTTTTTTTTTTTTTTTGTAAACAATGGAGCATTTTTCTAGGCACATTTTTCTTAATTTCCAATAAATTATTTTATCCCTCAAACACATAAATTAAATGACAACCAGTCATTAAAATAACTTCATTCTTCTCATTAAACTGAAGAACAGATTTAATCTTGTTACAGAATAGTTGGTAGTATCTCCGTTGTTGCAGAAAGGCAAAAGTCCCGATTGGTAGACAAATGTCTTAGCTATCCTTTTTGTCTGAATGAGTCAAATATAACTCATTATCATCCTCTTCATCACCATCCACATCCTTTTAATGTATAATAAGTTACTAGTGAGTAGTGGTCTCAAACACCGCTACTCAAAAATTCTAGAGTTAAGCCAGGTGTTTATTACTGTTCTTATTTCACAGATAAATAAATTCATACATAGAACACTTAAAGTCACTTATGCCTTAAGGTTAAGGAAAGTTAGTATGCCCCAATTTTTTCACTTCACGTTTAGTACATGGTTTCAATCAAAAACAACTTTTAGGAACAAGATATAGTAACAGTGTACAAATTTACAAATGAAATGTGAACACAAAACATCGAATAATCATTTTCAAACACTGGATATCACACCATAACAAACAGTGATTACCAAGATAAGAAAACTAAGGTGAGAGAAAGGAAAGCGCGAGGAGCCGCCGCCAGTAGCGCAGCAGTGCTGGAGCCGTGAGGTTATTCAGACCGTCACCTCCACCTCCCCTGCGTCCCGCCACCGACCGCCGTCGTCCTCGGACCTATTCCAACAATCTCTCGAAACATGGTGGATTACTATGAAGTTCTAGGGGTGCAGAGACATGCCTCACCCGAGGATATTAAAAAGGCATACCGGAAACTGGCACTGAAGGGGCACCCAGATAAAAATCCTGAGAACAAAGAAGAAGCGGAGAGAAAATTCAAACAAGTAGCAGAGGCGTATGAGGTGCTGTCAGATGCTAAGAAACGGGACATCTATGACAAATACGGCAAAGAAGGATTAAATGGTGGAGGAGGAGGTGGAAGTCGTTTTGACAGTCCGTTTGAATTTGGCTTCACATTCCGAAACCCAGATGATATCTTCAGGGAAGTTTTTGGTGGAAGGGACCCATTTTCGTTTGACTTCTTTGAAGACCCTTTTGAGAACTTCTTTGGGAATCAAAGGG
>PVKV010028475.1:0-24950 GCA_004027835.1 Alouatta palliata
GCTGGCGGAGCTGTGTGCGCAGCTCGCAGACCTGGTCCGTCAGCTCAAACACCTGCCGGCGGAGGGAGTCCTTCTCCGCCAGGCTCTGGGAAATCTCCCTCTGAGCACTGTCCCTCGCAGAGTACGCCTGTAGGCCAGGACGACGGGGGTGAGGAGGCCACACCATCCCCACTGGGGAGTCTCGGCTAGAGAGAGCCCTGTTTCTAGCCCGCACTCATCTGACATGCACTAAATGGCCCACGCCGAGCTGTGCAAACTTACAGTTCGTTTCAATTCATGTTCACGTGTGCAGTTTTAATAAAACCCAATATTTGGGGAGCATGTTCTCAGTATCATGTGACAGGAATAAGAGCAGGGAGGATGACAGAGAGAACGTGTGGACAACAGGTGTGGAGGAGTGAAGAAACTTCGTGTGGACTGAGGAAAGAGACCCTGAAATCTTAGACCAGCTGCCATCAGGACAGGGAGCCGAGAGACTGTCCCCTGAGCCAGCCCTCACTTGGGGAAGCAAGCGTGGGGTGGCGGGGCGGGCCCGGCCTCTCAGGTACCTGGTCACGTTCCTTTTGCAGCTCGCACACCTGGGCCTGCAGCGCGTTCACCTTCTCCCTGTAGAGCTGGCAGGTAATCTTACTCTTCTGGAACTGCAGCAGGGTCTGCTCCTTCTCTTCCCAGTACTGGACAGAGGGAGATATGGCCCATGGAGCTGAGCAGCTCTGAGGGTCTGGGCTGAGGAGGGGGTGGGGGAGTCCAGGGTCAGGAGGGAGGTGGTTCCTGGGATGAAATAAGGTGAATTCTCACTTGTCTCTTTTTGTTTTTTGAGACAGAGACTCGCTGCAATGTCCAGGCTGGAGTGCAATGGCATGATCTTGGCTCACTGCAACCTCCGCTTCCTGGGTTCAAGTGATTCTCATGCCTCAGCCTCCCTAGTAGCTGGGATTACAGGCACATACCACCATGCCTGGCTAATTTTTGTATTTTTGGTAGACAGGGTTCCACCATAGTGGCCAGGCTGGTCTCGAACTCCTGACCTCAAGGGATCTGGCTGCCTCGGCCTCCCAAAGTTCTGATACAGGCGTGGGTAGAGACAGGGTTCCACCATAGTGGCCAGGCTGGTCTCGAACTCCTGACCTCAAGGGATCTAGCTGCCTCAGCCTCCCAAAGTTCTGACACAGGCGTGGGCCACCGTGCCAGGCCTTGCTCACCTCTTAAGTTGCTAGATTTCAAGGCGCATCAAGAAAGTTGCTTAGGCCAATTATATTTGAATTTTCTCATTAAAACAATGCATGTATGTTGCATGCATAGTTGTGTTGTGCTTTCTTAATGTCCCAAGAAAACAATTTCCCCTGCCTCTCCTCTTCTTTTCCACCATCTCCTCTCCTCCCCGTTCCCTCCTCACCTAAGTCCCTGGCTCTCCCGTGGGGCCCACGCCCTGCAATCCCCTCGTCTGCCTGACCATGGTCTCTGCGAGTCAGGGCTCAGTGTGGCACTGACAAAGAAACAGGTGATTGGGCTGACAGATTCGTTCAGCAAAATTCTGTGAGCTTGGTGTGGATGAAGGAATTTGGCTTCCCCACAGACCTGCCCCCGCCCCCTGGGACAAGCCCCAGGAGGCTTGCAAGGGAGGAAGGGGCTGCACTGCACCTGCTCTCGCTGCCTCTCTGCGGCCACAGCCCTCTCCCGCAGGGAGTGGATGCGCTCCACTAGCTCCTGGCGACTCCCCCGTGCCTCGTCCAGGCTCTGCTCCAGAATGTCCTTCTCCGCCTGGGGCAGACAGAGGTCAGCTTGGGGTGCTGGCTTCCCCAGAGGCCTGCCCTGGGCAAGCAGAACCCCGAGAATACGGTGCAACCTCACGGCCAGGTGTGTGGACGGATGCAGCCTTACTCCTGTACACTGGACAGGAGAAAAGCCACAGAAAAGTTGCCAGTCGTGCCAGGGAAAGCTGCACATTCACGGCCAAGGGGACAGGCAGGCTCTCAGGATAACAGTTCCTCCGCTTACCAGCTCTGCCTTTGCCTTCAACAGGGCTGCTGCATTTCACAGAGAGGGAGAAACCAACAGACAGGTCGTTCCCCTCTGACACTCATTTCCCAGGAAGGAGCTCATAACAGGGACACAATCCAGGCTGCAAGCTGGGCGGTGCCTGGGCCCAGTGAATGCTTGTGGAAGGAATATCTCAATAAATACTAATCTACTGAGAGGGGCCGAGGAGGAGAAGCCGAGCGTCGTTGCTCACTCATTGCTCTGCTTCAGAAGCCCTCCCTCCGGTGCCGGTGAAGGCCAGGGGGTGCAATCTTTCCAGGCAGAAACGTTTCTTGCCCCAGTGCTAACGTGAATCCCATGGTTTACGATTGGCCCAGTCCACTCCGGAACACAACGGCAGCAGACCTGCCGAGTGGAGCACTGTGATACACGGCCAGCAGCTTTTATTTTTATGATTTTTATTTATTTATTTATTTTTGAGACGGAGTTTTGCTTTTGTTGCCCAAGCTGGAGTGCAATGGCACAGTCTTGGCTCACTGCAACCTCTGCCTCCCAGGTTCAAGCTATTCTCCTGCCTCAGCCTCCCTAGTAGCTGGGACTACAGGCACAGGCCGCCACCACGCCTGGCTACTTTTTTGTATTTTTAGTAGAGACGGGGTTTCGCAATGTTGGCCAGACTGGTCTTGAACTCCTGATCTCATGATCTGCCTGCCTTGGCATCCCAAAGTGCTGTGATTACAGGCATGAGCCACCACATCTGCCTTTTTAATTTTATTTTTTTGAGACAGCGTCTCCCTCTGTCACCCAGGCTGGAGTGCAGCAGTGCGATCTCAGCTCACTGCAGCCTGAAATTCCCAGGGTCAAACGATCCTCCCACCTCAGCCTCCTGAGTAGCTGGGACCACAGGTGTGTACCACCATGCCAGGCTACTTTTTGTATTTTTTGTAGAGATGGGGTCTCGCCATGTTGCCCAGGCTGGTCTTGAACTCCTAAGCTTAAGCGATCCACCTATCTTGGCCTCCTGAAATGCTGGGATTACAGGCGTGAGCCAACACACCCAGTTCCAGCTTTTAATTAATTCTGCCAATGTTTTGGGGTCTTGGGAACAGCAGGAAGGAAGGCGGTAAAAAGAAAGTGGATGAGATGAGTCACTAAATTTCACCTCCCATCCTTAGCCTCCCCTTAATTAAACTACCTGTCAGAAGCCCCAGTCTGGGGATCAGGCAAGGCGGAGGCTGCTCTCTGCTGAGGGGGCCGGAACTTACCAGGCTGAAAGTCAGCGAGCGCAGTTTCTCATTCTCCTCCTTGAGGCGGTTCAGCTCCTCGTCCCCGGACTCCAGCTCACTGGCCATCCTCAGGGACCGCTCCTGCAATTCCAGCTCACAGGAGGAAACCATGTTGACTCGCTGCAGCTCCTGCTTTAGTAGATACAGCTGTGCGGGAAGAAGGTGACAGGAAGGCCGGTAAAAACAGCTTCTCCCCGAGACCAGGAACGGGGTGGGTTTCTCACCCTTCCTCCTAATGATGACGCTTTTCACACTCGGGGGACTTCCCACCCTGAGACTGAAAAACCCATGAAAGGGTTTACCTAATGAATGGTCCCAAATATTCATTTAGGGCTGGGGGGACAGAGGCCTTTCAGCTCTATTTTATAGATGAGGCATATGGTTGAATATGTATGGGGTTAGGGTCCTAGGAATAAACCCAGGGGCCTTGATAACCAACTTCTGGGTCTCCACAGCCGAGCAGCCAGTAGTGACGGCCAGCATGCTCCCCGACTTCCCTGCCTGTCCATATTCTGCCAATATATCAATAAAGGGAATTTGGATTCATGGAAATCAGTAAGAAGTAAGAGAGAAGAAAGTCAGGTCCGGCAGGGGTAGAGGTGCTTGGGAACGTGGGACCGGGGCTTTTCAGACAGCAAAGTCCCTGTGCTGACTTGCAATCTGTGTGCAGGGCCCTGGCCTTCCAGAAACTATCCAGCCAGGTCCTGCTGGCCTCCTTCCTCTGGACAACAGCCCAGGAGAAACTTGGAGCTCGAGCAATGGGCCTGGCCTCTTCCCGTCCTGGGTGTGGCAGCCCTGGGCAGACAGCACTTTCCCCATAAAGCAAGCCTGGGAAGTCTGCACGGCAGGGTGGATGCTGGCGCTCACCCCTGGGCTGTAGCCAACAAGAACCTTTCTACCTGGACCTTTCCCTCCAGACACCGGTTAGCACATTCTCAATTCATAATTACCCAGTTCCTGCAATGGGCCAGCTGGGCTGGGCATGTCACAGTCTACATATTCAAAGAGTAAAATTAAGTCAGAACTGGAAGAGAACAGGAAAACGTGCGACTGAAAGTGAACTGCAACAAATGAACCGAATTCTATTTCCAACAGATGTCATAACCACAATGAAGAGAGACAGACAGAGACATGGACAGAGAGTGTGAAGCTTCAGTGAGTCATGGACACAGTGTTTGATTACAAGCCCTCAGCCATGATCAAGCTTGGGTGGTGGGAGGAGGTGAATGACAAACGAATCCGGAACTCGTCTTAGTGTGCCTGTTAATGGCAGTGGTATTGGCAGAGTGATTCTGAAATGACTTGAGATGTTCTGCAGGCCTGAGCACGGGGCTGAAGGTGCTGGTGACGCTGGGAGCAGGGTTCCCACTGGGGAAGGAACACACATGTACGGAACGGGAGAAGGGAAGAAAAAGCCGTGGGGCATGGGTTGGAATTAGAAGTATGTGTGAGAACTCATGATTTCTGAAGTATGCACATGTACTATATGTATACTTGCATGCATGAGTATTTGTATGTATATTTACATATGTGCATGTGTGTTTCCTAGCTCTGTTCCCTGAAAGGGGTGAAAAGCAAAGACACCCCAGTAGTGATGGGCACACCTACGCCCAGATCTTGTTCTCTAAAAGGAGTCAGGAGGCCGGGCACGGTGGCTCACGCCTGTAATCCCAACACCATGGGAGGCCGAGGTGGGCAGATCGCCTGAGCTCAGGAGTTTGAGACCAGCCTAGTCAACATGGCAAAACCCTGTCTCTACTAAAAATACAAAAAATTAGCCAGGCATGGTGGTGCGTGCCTGTAATCTCAGCTGCTCAGGAGGCTGAGGCAGGAGAACTGCTTGAACCCGGAAGACCGAGGTCGCAATGAGCAGAGATGGTGCCAGTACACTCCAGCTTGGATGGCAGAGTGAGACTTTGTCTCAAAAAAACAAACCAAAAAATAATTAAAAATAAATAAAAAAAAGGAAGCAGGGCCCTCCGAGAGTGGGCTGAGCCTGGATTTGGGGTAGGCCAGGTACAGGATGATCTGGGTGATTCTACAATAGAGGAACCTTGACAAGTGGTGACGGTGACCCCATGCGAGGGGCGAGGGGACCTCGAGAGTCCTTGCAGGAAGCCCTGAATTGGGCCAGCACCCCTTGTGCAGGGTCCCTGCCAAAGAAGCATAACTTCTGTCTACTTGTGGGGAAACATAAGACCAACCCCAAATGAGACAGTCTATCATCAAAGGGAAGGGGTGGGGTCTTCAAAGAGATCCATAATTGACAGAGAGAGGCTGTGGGATGCTCCCGACTGAAGGAGGCAACAGAGAGCAACAGCGGAACACAGGGCCCCGCCCTGGGCTGGGGGGAAGGCTGTGAAGGATTCACTGCGACAAATGATAAAACCGAACACAGACAGACTGGATAAAAACATACGAGAAAGATGGAAGCTGAGAACTGCACTGTGGCTGTCTAGTAGAATGTGCTTATTTTCAGGAAACAGATATTGAAGGGTTTGGTGGGGGTAAAGGGCCATGACAGGGTAAAAGTACAAATGAGAAAGCAAGCGTAGGTGGGTATTCTTTGCTCTGTTTTCTTTCTTTCTTTTTTAAGACAGAGTCTTGCTCTGTCGCCCACGCTGCAATGCAGTGGCGCGATCTCAGCTCACTGCAACCTCTGCCTCCCAGGTTCAGCCTCTCGAGTAGCTGGGACTACAGGTGTGTGCTACCACACCTGGCTAATTTTTGCATTTTTACGAGAGATGGGGTTTCACCATATTGGCTAGGCTGGTTTTGAATCCCGGACCTCGTGATCCATCCACCTCAGCCTCCCAAAATGCTGGGATTACAGGCGTGAGCCACTGCAACCGGCCTCTTTGTACTAATTTAATTTGTGTTATTTAAAAAATAAATTTGAAATAATTTCTAAATCAGAAGTAAAAAATTAAAAAACTAAAAAAAAAAAAAAAATCAACAAATGCCATTATTAAAGGCAAAACACTGGCCGGCAGGGTGGCTCACGCCTGTAATCCCAGCACTTTGGGAGGCTGAGGTGGGAGGATCACTTGAGCCCAAGAGTTTGAGACCAGCCTGGGCAACATAGTGAGACCCCCATCCCTAAAAAAAAACTTTCCTTTTTTAATTAGCTGGGTGTGGTGGCACAGTCTGTAGTCCCAGCTATTCAGGAGGCTGAGCCAGGTGGATCACTTGAGCCCAGGAGTTTGAGACTGTAGTGAGCTACACCACTGTCCTCCAGCCTTGGTATCAGAGTGAGACACTGTCTCTAAAAATAATAGTAATAATAATAAAGGTCAAAAGCAAATGCCAAAATGACAAGGAGTGCACATCCTCAATATTTTGAGCACCCTTACAAATCAGTCAGATCATCATCCCCAAAGAAAAATGAGTGAAACATATTGGGTTTCAGAGGTCTAGCTTGATAACCCTCCTGCCCTCCCTACCTGAGTCCAGGACCAGCTGAGAAGGACAAAGGAGGTTGACAGAGAGCAATATCCTGTGTCACGGCCACAGCTGGGCAGTGGAACACAGGTGGGTCTACAAATACGGAAGCCCAGAGTATCCAGACCTCCCCAGGAGTCAGCAGGACGGGCAGTTCACAGACAAGCCAGCCAAGTCACGGGCAGCTACTGGACAGGCGCGCCTCCGGCCAAGCAGGCTACACAGAGGGGCCTGGGCGGCCTCCTGGGGAGGGGAAGGATCAGCTCCTCTGGGGGTCTCAGCCAAGGCTCTGGGGGCAGGGAAGTGTTAGACAAGGAAGAGGTGAAGGGAGTTCCAGGCAGATGAACCAGCTAGTGCAAAGGCCTGGGGGCCATCAGCAGGGGCCCTCCGGAGTATGGGGTGTCTCCCTACCTCCTCCTGCAGGCTGCGGCAGCGTGAGGCGGCCAGCTCCTTCTCCTGCAGGGCATTGCTGTAGTGCAGCGAGAGGCTGAGCATCTCGTCCTTCAGCCTCAGCACCTCATGGAAGTGGGCGCTAACCTCACGCTTCATGCGGCTGTGGTCAGCCTCCAACTGGTGCAGGTCCTCGGCACGGGTCTCGGCCAGGCCCAGGCGCTCCTGCAGCTGCTGGCACTGCCGCAGCAGTGCCTCCTTCTGCCCCTTCTCCTGGTTCAGCTCCTCCTGCAGGCTGCCAATGGCCCCAGCCAGGCACTCGGTCAGCTTGGATGTCTCCATGAGACCTGGGGGCAGGTGGGCAGGTGAGCAGGTAGGGAGGTGGCAGATGGGCAGGTGAGCATGTGGGCAGGTGGGCAGGTGCACGGGTGGGCAGATGGGCCGAGGCATTGCTCCCATTCTCCCATAGCCTTGCCCAGACTCCCCAGCAGGCCCCCAGCTTTAACCTGCTGATCTTAAAAGCCCCTGGGCCTTGAGCAGACTTGGTGTTTTGGCTGAGCAAACAGCATGACTCCTGATTTTGGCAGAAGGGTTACCCACTCTGACCTTCCCCATGAGACCCCACTGTTCAGATCTAATGATCCTCCTCGGTAGCTGAGATGCGCTCATTGCTAACTCATTTTAAAGTTATCCCAAGAAAAACCTAAGAAAGAATATGGATTCATGTAATAGAACTCTAAAGAACAGAAATACATACTGGGCGGGAGCACAGGGAAAATGGTCTATTCTCTACTGTTTTGGGTCGTGTGAGTCCCACTCCTTTGAATACCTAAATCTTTCAACAGCTCCTCCCGGGAAGCCTAGAATTATTCCATTAAGGAAAAAGGTGAGCAAGTGCCCAGAAGGCTCTGCGGCCCTGTACCCTCCAACCAGGGCCCCTCTGTCACCTCCGAGGACAGGGGCTGGGCTGTCCTGGCACCTCCAGCAAAGCTGCAAGGTTAAAGGCAGACTCCAGGAGACACTCCTTTGCCCTTTGCTTGTCTCTGGAAGGCAGATTCTCCCCACCCTGCCCCTCAGGGGGTCTCCTGTTGGCACTGGGTAATTAAGGAACGACCCTTTACAGTCCAGGCCCAGGGGTGCCTCATCCTACCCACCCCCAACACAACGGAGGGGCTCCTCACCCTCAGAGTGCTGGGGCCAGGACAGGGACTGCAGCTGGGAGGAAAGTGGGAGAAGGGCTAAGTGGCAGGTAAGTGGGGCGCCGGGGGTTACCAGGAGCCCGAGGTTCCTAGGAAGCACCTTCGATTCTGCCAACATCGGAGCTCTCACCGCTAAAGTTGCTGAAGTCAACAGCAGGCTGCAGCCCAGTGACCAGGGTGTAGACGTCAGGGTTGTGGAACTTCAGGCTCTCCAGGAAGGCGATGGCCCCATTCTTCCCTCGAGTCTTCAGCAAATCCAGCAAGTGCCCTTGGGAGGCCGAACCGTCTGTTAGCTACCAAGGGGGCTGGGCTCCCTGGCTGGCTTCCCCATGGGGGTGGAGCCTGGGGCTGGGGAAACCCCTGCACTTCTAAGAATCAGGAGGTAAAAGCAGTTTTCGGGGATCTGCAGGGTGGGATGCGGCCTCACAGCTCCTTTTACCCACATGACCTCAGTCAGACTTGAGAAGGCCAAAGCTGGCATTTACTGAGCAACTCCTGGAACCCAAATGCTCTGGCAAGTGCAGGGTACGAGGTGAGGAGGGTGGTCCCTGCTTGCAGCACCTCCCTGGCAAGCTGGTGGCTGGTGCAGACGCAGAGTCCCACCACAGTGCTGTCAGCCTCAGAGCTGTGCACAGAAAGAAGCCGAGTGGCCCCCAGGGCTGCAGGGGACAGGTCGCAGGGAGCCTTGGGGCCTTCCACACCCAGGGCCCAGAGACTGTCTCTCTCAGCCAGAATGACTAGCATGGACTAATCCCTTCTGTGTTTGGGTCTTATACACCAACACGCATGAACATTATCACGTTGACAGCTACCACATACTGCCTGTTTTCCACGGTCCCAGCTTTGCAGTGAGTATTTTATAAACCCTAACTCATGTGCTTCCCCTAACAACCTCACAGGGTAAAGCCACTAGCATTCTCATTTTTTAATGAATAAACACGGCTGGTCGGACCATCAGAATGGACTCCAAAGACATCTGTAGTGGTGTGAATGGTGGTTCCCCTTAAAAGGCAGGTCCACCTGGGGAACCTGTCCAGGTGACGTTGTTTGGGAAAAGGCCTGTGCAGATGTAACTTAATGATCTCAAGATAAGATCATTCTGGTTATCCAGTGGACCCGAAATGCAACAGTAAGACAGGACCAGAAGAGGAGACCCCCTGAAGACAGAGGCAGACAGTGGAGCCATGCAGCGTGCAACAAGGAACAGCTGGGCCCCGCAGGGAGCTGAAGAGGCGGGAGGAGGGAGCTGTGCTCACCGGCCCGCATGGCACTGTTGGTGAGCCGGGGACTGTGCAGCACCTCCTCCTCGTCCAGTTGGCACAGCACCTTGGCCTGGCGCAGGTAGGGCGTGAGGCGGCTGGGGCAGACGCAGCGCACGATCCTGTGACGGTGGCTCTCCATCATGTCCCACAGAGTCTCCTCGTCCAGCGCCGTGAGCGTGGAGTCCTTGCGGCACAGTTCCCCCATGGCTGGGCTCGGGGAGAAGCCTAGGAGGGGCTGCCATGGGGGTGGAATCGTCAGGGAAGCAGGAGCTCCGGAGAGCCAGGGTGACACCATTTTAAAATCAATTCCATCACAAAACTAGCAAGGCACACACACACTCTTTGCCGGTCAGAACCCATGGTCCTGAGATGTTTAGGCAGAGGAAGAAGCTTGGTAATGCTTGCAAGGACAAACTCCCACAGCAACAAAATGTCCAGACCCCCCAACAGCCAGGACACGCTGCACTTTTAAGATGATTATACTCATGCTTTGATGTACTTACACCCTGAAATGAAATAGGTAACTTTCTATTTTTTCTTTTGAGACAGGGTCTCGCTCTGTTGCCCAGGCTGGAGTGCCGTGGCACCATCACAGCTCTCTAAGCCTTGACCGCCCCAGGCTCAAGAGATCCTCCTGCCTCAGCCTCCTGAGTAGCTGGGACTACAAGTATGGGCCACCATACCCAGCTAATTTTTGCATTTTTTGTAGAGATGGGATCTTGCTTTATTGGCCAGGCTGGTTTTGGACGCCTGGGCTCAAGTGATCGGCCACCTTGACCTCCCGAGGTGTTGGGATTACAGGTGCGAGCCACTGCGCCCGGCCAAGGATAACTCTCTATAAGTCAACAAAGTACTAAATGTTGTCATGCTGTCGGTCCACCCACACGTGGACATAACTTAGCTTTTACGTAGACAAGATCTCTATATCCGAAGAGTTTAAAACAAAGCCGGTGCGTTCCTCCGCTTGCTGAGGATGCCCTCCTCTGTAACTGAGTGGCTTTCCATAAACCCTCTCTTCTCACTGCATTCTGCCACTCTCCTTGAATTCCTCCCTGTGAGAGATCCAAGAATTCTCTCTTGGGGTCTAGATCAAGACCTCTTTTGCCAGGTGCAGTGGTTCATGGCTGCAATCCCAGCACTTTGGGAGGCCAAGGTGAGTGGATCCCCTGAGGCCAGGAGACCAGCCTGAGCAATATGGTAAAACCCCATCTCTACTAAAAATACAAAAAAATTAGACGAGCATGGTGGCGTGTGCCTGTAGTCCCAGCAACTTGGGAGGGTGAGACAGGAGAATGGCTTGAACCCGGAAGGGAGAGGCTGCAGTGAGCCAAGATCGTGCCACTGCACTCTAGCCTGGGTGACAGAGCAGGACTCTGTCTCAAAACAAAACAAAACAAAACAAAACAAAACAAAACAAAACAAAACAAAACAAAACAAAACAAAAACCCTTTTACCAGTAGCAGAATTCACAAAATGGCTTCTGGGGCCAGGGAGGATTTTCCATTCAAACCCTCTCTCCCCACGTGGCTGGTGGAGAAGGAGATGATGAATCCAGCCAAGATGAAGAGTCTATACCCCGCTTCCTGCCCCAGCCCGGAGTCTGTGGCTAGTGGGGTGGGAGGTGGAGGGGGATCTTCATCTTAAGGGTGAGTGTCAGAGCCAATTCCTCTCCCTGGAGCAGGGCAAGAAGAAATAGGCCTCATCTGGTTTTGGCAGACTGATAGGCAATTTGCCTTTACAACACAGGAAGCTGCTCCTGGCTTGGGGAATTGATTTACCCAAGGAAGGTGACATTAATAAACAGATCACGCCTATAATCCCAGCACTTTGGGAGGCCGAGGCGAGTGGATCATGTGAGGTCAGGAGTTCGAGACCAGCCTGACCAATATGGTAAAACCCCATCTCTATTAAAAATACAAAAATCAGCTGGGCATGGTGGTGTGCGACTGTAGTCCCAGCTACTTGAGAGGCTGAGACAGGAGAATTGCTTGAACCCAGGAGGTGGAGGTTGCAATGAGCTGAGATCGCGCCACTGCACTCTAGCCTGGGCGACAGAGTGAGACTCTGTCTCAAAAAAACAAACAAACAAAAACCAGACCACTTCCCTCATGCATCTAGAACCTACATTCTCAACAGGGGTGAAACAGCCTCCAAGGCGTGAAAATTCTTGCTCTTCTATGCATAAAGCAGTGATAGATGGTACGTCTATGATATTAATATTTCATGAGAGAGCGATTAGGGAAAAGGTGTCTAAAAAGCTCCTCTGGGAGAGATGATGAATAAAAGGTTGAGAAACTGCTCTAAGATAAATCCGAGGGTTTGGACACTGGGTCCAACAACGCAGCAGCTAGAGGCAGTGCCCATGATCTACTTGAGAGGAGCCAGGAAACAGGCAGGTGGGAATTAGGGGCAGGGAGGTTTTGCAACAACAATGCCTGCAGGCAAAGGACACTGCTCTTCCTTGCTGTGGTGGATGCCTGTTATTTTTTAGCATGGAGGTAACGCTCCTGGTGAGCCCTGCTTTCCAGTCAGAAGCCAAAGTGGGCTGACATTCCCCGTCCTTCTTTCTGGTGGCTGTAATGCCCAGATGAGAGCACCTGCCCAGGACTCTGAATCTGGGCTGCAGCGGCAGGGGAAGGGGCACAGGGCCGCTGTGCAGAGGAGGCAAGGCACAGAATGGACGCTTATTACACAAACGGTTTGGGGAAGTCGTCCTCAGTTTGCAAACCGATTTGGAAGCCCGAAAACACTCCTATCCACTCTACAGGACACCCCTTGCTTCAGTGGTGCTGGAATGACCTTGACAGTCTTTGCCATTCTGGTTTCTCCCTCTGCGAAAGACTGAGCGCCCATGGCCCCGTCTGCTCTACCCTAACCCTAAACAATTAAGTCACTAATCCACACCTTGTTGTGTCAGTTACAGCTTTTCCTAAAACACTGAAGTAAATACTTATTTATTTAGAAATTTCATCTAAAATAATGGTAGCAGACTAGGCGTAGTGGCTCATACCTGTAACCCCAGCACTTTGGGAGGCCAAGAGGGAAGGATTACTTGAGCGTAGGAGTTTGAGACCAGCCTGGCTAACATGATGAAACCCTGTCTCTACTAAAAATACAAAAATTAGCCAGAAATCCCAGTTACTCAGGAAGCTGAGGCAAGAGGATCACTAGAGCCCAAGAGGCAGAGCTTTCGGTGAGCCGAGACTGTGCCACTGCCCTCCAGCCTGGGTGACAGAGGGAGACCCTGTCCCAACAAACGAACAAATAAATCATAGCAGGAGCGCTACACTTTGCAAATGCTGCTTTATATGTTCTTCAAGAAAGGTAATTTTCTTTTTCTTTTTTTATTGCATTTTAGGTTTTGGGGTACATGTGAAGAACATTCAAGATTGTTGCATAGGTACACACATGGCAGTGTGATTTTCTGCCTTCCTCCCCATCACCTATATCTGGCATTTCTCCCCATCTCCATGAAAGGTAATTTTCATTAGAAGCAAGACTGTCGGCTTCCCTAGAGCCGAGATCACGCTACTGCACATCAGCCTGAGTGACAGAGGAAGGCTCTGTCTAAAAAAAAAGAAAAAGGACCAGGCGCAATGGTTCCTGTCTGTAATCCCAGCATTTTGGGAGGCCGAGGTGGGCGGATCACAAGGTCAGGAGCTCGAGGAGTCTGGACAGCATGGTGAAACCCTGTCTCTACTAAAATTATAAAAAATTAGCCAGGTATGGGGGTGCTCACCTGTAATCCCAGCTACTTGGGAGGCTGAGGCAGAAGAATTGCTTAAACCTGGCAGGTGGAGGTTGCAGTGAGCCACTGCACTCTAGCCTGGGCAACAGAGCGAGACTCTGTCTCAAAAAAAAAAAAAAATTCCCATTGTTTTCAGCTGCCCAGCAGGTGGTCCCTTATTTGCAGCGGCCCAGGACACTGACACAGAGGACCCCACGTGAGGGAAATGTGCTGGGGAATGACACTGAGTGCAAGCACCTTGCAGAAGACACTTCAGGGTAGTAACAGCCAGCATGGCTTGGCCAGGGGTGGGTATGTGGGCTTACAAAGGTGGCGAGGCAGAGGGTGGACAGGTCCCCGAAAGGACTGAGCTACAGCTGGTCTGGGGCCGCCACCAGGGCTGATGTCCCAAGCCCAGGTCTGTCTAGAGCACATGAAGCGCGTCACCACTCGAGCCTGAACGCTTGCTCTTCAGGGGACATGCTGGCCAGGGCACACTCTAAGAGCTATTGGAGGTCCTCAGTGGTCACCTGCCCAGCCTCTCGTCCCAGAACACGCCCGGGCACCCTAGCTTTGGAGGTGAGCTGCGTCCCCTGCCGTGCCCCTGCCTGAGCCCTGCTCTGCCGTCCTGGCATCAACACAAAGCCATTAGCCCACGAATCCATCTAAATAATTTTAAAATGTTTTAAAACTGTGCACTGTTTCCAGCATATAAAAAAATACTGCAAATGATATAACAAATATCCACGTATCCACTGTGCGAATTCAACCATCTTCACATTTTGCATTTCAGGTTTCTTTTTAAGGAAAGGAGAGCAGATGGCGCCTCTTGATTCTCTTCAGTCCCTTTTCCCTCCCTCTCAGGCCAGATATTTTATTTTATTTTTTTGAGTCAGGGTCTCGCTCCGTTGCCCAGGCTGGAGTGCAGTGGCATGGTCATGGCTCCTTGCAGCCTTGAGCTCCCAGGCCCAAGCAATCCTCCTACCTCAGCCTCTCAAGTAACTGAGACTGCAGGCATGCGCCACCATGCCTGGCTTATTT
The DNA here is from genome assembly GCA_004027835.1 of Alouatta palliata. Taxonomy (NCBI): domain Eukaryota; kingdom Metazoa; phylum Chordata; class Mammalia; order Primates; family Atelidae; genus Alouatta; species Alouatta palliata. The sequence continues at coordinate 14,327 of PVKV010028475.1, forward strand.
TCAAATTTTTGTAGAGATGGAATCTCCCTCTGTTGCCCAGGCTGGTGTTGAACTCCTGGGCTCCAGTGATCTGTCTACCTTAGCCTCTGAAAGTACTGGGATTACAGCCCAGCCTAAAAATGGTATTTTAAAAATCATTTCCTACAAATGGAAGTGTGTATAAACAGTATTTAGTATTTCCGCATGACACTTCATGCAGACAGCAGCTTCACATCAACAGTGCTGTCAGCGTTAACTGGAACTTCACAGAAACTATATCGTTCTGTGCCAGGCTGTACTGCATCTGCGGTTTCTCGTACTGATACATGTAGCTCCTTTCACCTGTACACAGGATCCAATGACATGAATAACCACAGTGGACTTCTCATGCTCCTGTGGGAGGACATTATGTTGTACAGACTTTTTCTCCACTGCGCACAGAGCTGCAGCCACTGCCTTCTTGAATCTCTTGGGCACAGGGAGTGTTTCCTCACAGCCCCATGAATTCCTGTGACTTGATTCTTTTCGTTTGGAATGAGAGGCTGGACCACTGGAGAAGGCGCCTCTTGGAGGGGTCTGTATGCTAAAAATACTTGAAAACCAGAGCCAACCAGTATCTGTCATCTAAATAAATGGAAAATAAGCCGGCTGTGGTGGCTCACACCTGTAATCTCAGCACTTTGGAAGGCTGACATGGGTGGATTACCCAAGATCAGCAGTTTGAGACCAGCCTGACCAACATGGTGAAGCCCTGTCTTTACTGAAAATAGAAAAGTTAGCCAGGTGTGGTGGCGGGTGCCTGTAATCCCAGCTACTTGAGAAGCTGAGGCAGGAGAATTGCTTGAACCCAGGAGGCAGAGGTTGCAGTAAGCTGAGATCGTGTCATTGCACTCCAGCCTGGGTGACAGAGTGAGACTCTGTCTCAAAAATAAAAAATTTTTAAAAAATTTTAAAATTAAAAAAACAATAAAAAATAGAAAGTGATTGTTGGGAGAGTCCTGGGTGCAGCAGCTGCGCCACAAGCCATCCAAGGAGCCAGGTCCCTAAGAGTACTCACCGTGGGGCTCAGATTTGCTTTCACAGGAGCTCTGTGCAGCGGGTTGGGGTCTGCAGTCCCTGTGGTATCTCCAAAGCCCAGCGTGGTGCTGGCCGCCTCCTTTCTCTGCATGCTGCTGGGTGGGAGGGAGCTGGGCAGAAGGAAGAGCCTGAAGACAAAGCAATGCCAGGTGAACTGACGGTGACTTCATGCCACATGACCTGCTCCAAAACTCAAAGTTCACTTACAACGACTGCAAGCAGCGGGAAAAGAAGTCAAACTCAGATCCGGGAAATAACTCGAGGGACCTTTGACCCCTGTGCTTTTCCCAGTAACTATAGATGCTTTCTTAGCACTAGAAGCAGACTTCTAGAATGGACCTGGGCTTTGAACCCTAGACTACCAAGGAGAACTGACAGGCACAGTGGTTATTCAAAGCGCCCATGGCCCGCTCAGGGGCTCGCCACAGAGCCAGGCCACTCACAGCCTTCTGCCGAGTCTCCTTGCCCGGAAGGAACAACAGCAGCGGGCCCAGATGGCAGCTCTGCCTCCCTCCTCATCTCAGCCCTGTTTCTCACTGGGAACAAACAGGTGACTGAGGCTTGCAAGTCAAGGTGTCACTGATTGTGGCCCCTACAAAAGAATGCTGAAGTCTTGATCCCCAGTACCTGTGAATAGGACCTCATCTGGGAATAGCGCTCTGCCAATGTAATCAAGTTGAGGTCATTAGGGTGGGCCCTAATCCAGGGACGCGTGCCTTTATAACAAGAGAAGGGCTGGGTGCGGTGGCTTGCACCTATAATTCCAGCACTTTGAAAGGCTGAGGCGGGCAGATTGCTTGAGCTCAGGAGTTTGAGACCAGCCTGGGCAACACAGTGAGACTTTGTCTCTGCTAAAAAGTTTTTTTTGTTTGTTTGTTTGTTTTGAGATGGAGTCTTCCTCTTATTGCCCAGGCTGGAGTGCAATGGTGGGATCTCCACTCACTGTAACCTCTGCCTCCCAGGTTCGAGCGATTCTCCTGCCTCAGCCTCCTGAGTTGTTGGGATCACAAGTGCGCACCACCATGCTGCCCAGCTAATTTTTGTATTTTTAGCAGAGACAGGGTTTCACCATGTTGGCCAGGCTGGTTTGTTTTTATTAGCCAGGTGTGGTGGGGTACACCTGTCGTCGCAGCTACTCAGGAGGCTGAGGTGGGAGGATCGCTTGAACCTGGGAGAGGTTGCAGAGCTGAGAGAATGCCACTGCACTCTAACCTGGACAACAGAGCAAGACCCTGCCTCAAAAAAAAAAAAAAAAAAGAAGAAGAAGAAGGAGGAGGAGAAGGGCCCTAGACACTCCATGATCACCCTGTGTTGGTGGAGGCAGAGACTGGATACGCCCAGGGTGGACGGCAACACTAGAAACTCGGCAAAGGTGTGAAGCAGACCCTCCCTGGAGCCTTCACAGTGGGTGTGGACCTGCTGACCCTGGAGTGTGGACCTCTGGCCTCCAGAACCATGAGCAGATACATTTCTGTTGGTTCAAGCCACCCAGTTTGTGGTCATTTATGATGGCAGCCAGAGGAAAGTGTGCAGAAGCAAAGGGGATGTGGAAATTGCCCACCCATCTCCGGAGTATCTGGGACAACAGGTGCATGCCACCACGCCAGACTCATCATCATTATTATTATTATTATTATTTTAGTAGAGATAGGGTCTCACTATGTTGCCTGGGTTGGTCTCAAAGTCCTAAGCTCAAGCAATCCTCCCACCTCAGCCTCCAAAAGTGCTAAGATTACAGGTGTGTACCACTGTGCTAGCTGTGAGTTACACCTCAGCCAAGTTGTTTAAAAAAAAAAAAAAAAATTCCAGGCTTGGTGCAGTGACTCACTGTAATTTGGAAGGCTGAGGTAGGAGGATCCCGTCTCTTAAAAAAAAAAAAAAAGATCGCAGGGCTGCTGGTGACCCCACCCTGCTTCCTGCTTCCCTCTCTGGTCCCACTCCCTGCCAGGAAGCAGGAGGCTGGGCTGAGGAGGTACCTGCAGTGACCAGTTCTCCCAGGGCCAGGGCTGGCGGGCCACAGTGCATGGGACACTGGCATCCTCTTTCCTTTCTCCTCATTTTCAGCCCAGGCTGGGCCCCCATCCCAGCCACCCCTGCCTGCCCGGTGCCCCCACCACAAGCGGGTTCCTCTCTTGCCAGCTCCTGTTCTCTGCCAGGTGGTGTCGAACAGGCATTCCAGGCCAGCCTCCTCCCTTCCATTCCCCTGGCTTCCTCATTCCAGAATCCCTTTTCACCTCAGCTGACCCTGTGACCCTCTAGGAAGGTCTCTGGCTCCTGTAGAGGCATTGGGGGTTCCCCTCACCCCTTCTTAGATAACCACGTGGGCACAGTTGCCCCGTCGCATCAAGCCCAAAGTCTGCGGGTCAAACCCAACACAGGATCACTGCAGCCTCCTGTGCCTCCCTCCACAGCTCCAGGCAAAATGAACCACATGTTGCTTTTTTAAAAGTTAAAAAAATAATAAGTGAATAAAACAGCAACCACAGCATGAGGAAAGGAAAACAACTTTTCTGCCACAAATTGAAAAATGGCAGGCTGGGCGGTGCCTCACACCTATAATCCCAGCACTTTAGGAGACTGAGGCAGGCAGATCGCTTGAGCCCAGGAGTTTGAGACCAGTCTGGGCAACATGGAAAAACCCTGTCGTTACAAGAAATACAAAAATTAGCCGGGCATAGTGGCGTGAGCCTGGGTCCCAAGCTACTTGGGAGGCTGAGGTGGGAGGATCACCTGAGCCCAGGAGGCAGAGGTTGCAGTGAAATGAGATTACATCATTGCACTCCAGTCTGCTGGGTGAGAGAGTGAGACCTTGTCTCAAAAAAAAAAAGAAAAAAAAAAGAGGAAAAAAGGGAACAATGGCAGACAAGCCCTAAAACCAAAGGAGTGGTGCCAAGGGCCACTGAAGGCACAGGTGTGAGCGCAGCTCTTAGGGACAGACCGCAGGAAGAGGGGGCCTGAGCATCCCTCTACTGTTTGGGCAGCTGAAGAGAAACAAGTCTAGGGAAGTCAGAGCTCCCTCCAACTTCACTGGGACTCCTCAGCAGGAGTGGGGAGGGGCTGGGCTGAGCCGGGAGAGAGCCCAGGCCCAGCTGTCCTGCTCACTGCAGGCTGACCACTGGATTTCTTTAGTCACACATCCGGGACGAAACTACGGTGCAAACAGAGTCTTCCAGCCAAATAAGAAAATTCTTCACCCTAAGAAATAATGCAAGGAGTAGAAATCGGGGCAGGGGGAAGGGGGAGGGAAGCTATCACTTCATCCTCCACGATCCTGTGCTATCTAAAATAAAATAAGGCCAGGTGAGATGGCTCATGCCTGTAATCCCAGCACTTTGGGAGGCCGAGGCAGGTGAATCACCTGAGGTCAGGAGTTTGAGACCAGCCTGGCCAACATGGCAAAACCCCATCTTTACTAAAAATACAAAATTAGTCGGACATGGTGGTGTGTGCCTGTAATCCCAACTACTTGGGAGGCTGAGGTAGGAGAATCACTTGAACCCAGGAGGCAGAGGTTGCAGTGAGCAGAGATCATGCCACTGCACTCCAGCCAGGGAGACAGAGTGAGACTCCATCTCAAATAAATAAATAAGTATATGAATAAATAAAATGCTGATTTTATTTTTATTTTCTGTTTTGTGGAGAACAGGATCTCCCTATGCTGGCCAGACTGATTTCAAACTCCTGGACTCATGCGTTCCTCTAATCTCTGCCTGCCTAAGTGCAGTAACTACAGGTGTGAGTGGTCAAACCTAGCACATGCTGATTTTATGTAATATCACTCATTTATCAAGGTTTTTGTAATCTCTTACCTGAATCTTGGGGATTTTTAGGAATGAATAGTTCTTGTCATTGTGAAATTGTTCTACTATGTTCAGCATTCCATTATTAACAATTAAAAAAATATTTTTTGCCGAATCTGGATGCACTGCCTATAAGTTAGCCCAGCTCCTCAAGGAGCAGTAAGTAAAAAAATAAAAATAACAACAACAAAAAACTTTTGACAGCAACATCTGAGCTGAAGTCAAATTAAAAGTTTGCATTTAAAGCATGTAGGCTATGATCCCATTTTTATAAAACAATGTTAGTATATCTTTGGGAGTGCCTCAATCCATGTGCCCACCCATCCATTCAATCTGCCCATCGGTCTATCCTGTCATTACGCGTGCACGAGAAAAAGGACGAGGGAAGAGAAGGAGAAGCAGAGAGCAGGGGGATTCTGGAACACTCCTCACCAATGCTAACGCTTGTTATTCATGGTGGCAGATTGTTAAGAAATCTGTTTGGGCTGGGCACAGTGTCTCACGCCTGCAATTTCAGAGTCCAAGGCAGGCGGATCACTTGAGATCAGAGTTCAAGACCAGCCTGGACAAAATGGTGAAACCCCATTTCTACTAAAAATACAAAAATTAGCCAGTTGTGGTAGCACTCACCTGTAGACCCAGCTACTCAGGAGGCTGAGGCAGGAGAATGGCTTGAACCTGGGAAGTGGAGGTTGCCGTGAGCTGAGATAGCGCCACTGCACTCCAGCCTAGGAGACACAGTGAAACTCCATCTCAAAAAAAAAAAAAGAAAAGAAATCTGTTTCGAATAAGTATAGTTTCAATAAAAACCATAAAGTCATTATTTTAGAAAACAATAAAATTGCTGGGCTCAGTGGCTCATGCCTGTAATCCCAGCACTTTGGGAGGCCGAGGCAGGCGGATCATGAGGTCAGGAGATTAAGACCAGCCTGGCCAACATGGTGAAACCCTGTCTCTACTAAAACACTACAAAAATTAGCCAGGTGTGATGGCACATGCCTGTAATCCCAGCTACTTGGGAGGCTGAGGCAGGAGAATTGCTTGAACCCGGGAGGCAGAGGTTGTGGTGAGCCAAGATCGTGTCACTGCACTCCAACTTGGGCAACAGAGTGAGACTCCATTTCCAAAAAAGAAAAAGAAAGAAAAAAGAAAACAATAAAATTAATCCAATTGATCAAACATAGAAGGAAATGGGCCTCATCTTAAAAGTGTTAGTCACAGAATGCTGGGGTCCCAGATTGTCTGAGACAGTCCTGTTTATGCCTCTTGTCCTAATCAATGGTGCCACCTTTCTCTCTCAATACGGACTCGGTTTAGGGGCGCACCATCACAGGGAGGGAGGCAAAGGCATGCTGAGGCAAGCTCCTCCAGCTATAGCGGGGACACCAGCAGAAACGTTTCCTCTCCTGCTCCCCTCAGCCTCGATGAACGTAGTACAAGGAGAGGGTGGGAGCCCAGGGGATGACAGGCACTGGCTGAAGCGGTGAAAGTTCTAGAAGAGGGAAAGGGGAAGGCTTTGCTGGTCCAGGCTGCATCAGTCAGGAAGGTAACCATTTCTCATCCTCAGGGCAGGATTTCTCAGCTTTCCACTTAGTGAAGGAGAGTGGAGCATCTTCCTAAAACCCCTGTATTGGCCCCCAAATCTCTCACGAAACATCTGCTTCAATAGGCATTGATCCTGAGCCTAGAGGTTCCAAAGCAGATGGAAGATACAGGCATCCCTAAATGGTGGCATCCAACGCCTTTCTTTGTGGTCAATGGCCCTGTGATTAAGGGGGTGCCAAAGAGCCAATGACCCCAAAACTAGGGATCATGGAAGTGTAATGTTTGTTCTAACAAACGGCACCCTGGCATGCTGTCTGGTATTTTACTATATCGAGTTGCCAAGAAGCCACATCTCCAGCTTGCACCTGAAACCCTGGGAGTTCCAGATGGCCAGGTCTCTGACGATACCCTGAGGACCAGGAGTGGTGCCTGGCCCAGGACTACAGGTCCCTCGGGTGCCTTCCCAGGCTTGGGTCCAGGTGGCAACAGCCACCTCTGAGAGGGTCCTCTAGTGGGACTTCCCCTGTGCTCTGGACATGCCCGAGCCTCACAGGACTCCTGTGGAGGCTCTGAGGGTGCTGTGTCCTCCTATCAGAGTGAAGTCAGAAAGCCAGGGCAGCTCAAGCCAAAGCTGCCTCACCAGCCACTGAAGACAGAGGCTCTGACCCAGCCAGCTGTCCCTCAGGCTCTGGAGCCCCCCAGAGCCACACTGGACTTTGAGCATCAGTGGGTGGAGCTAAGCAGAAGTCACTAGTCCCTTCTGCAGTTGCAGTGAAGCAACTTACAGTAGACCCCAATGGCAGTTAACAATTGCAGGAGTTTCTTTGTAACTTGCCCCAGCGTAAATAGAGATTAGTCCTAACGGAAAAAAAAACCTTTGGGCTGGGCGTGGTGGCTCAAGCCTGTAATCCAGCACTTTGGGAGTCCAAGGCAGGAGGATTGCTTGAGCTGAAGAGTTTGGGGCTGCAATGAGCTATGATTGTGCCACTGCCCTCCAGCCTGGCTGACAGAGCAAGACCCTGTCTCAAAAAAAAAAAAAAAGGAAAGATAGAAAAGAGGCCAGGTGCTGTGGCTCATGCCTTTTAGGTGAAGTAGCTCACCCCTGTAATCCCTGCACTTTGAGAGACCAAGGTGGGCAGATCACCTGAAGTCAGGAGTTTGAGACCAGCCTGGCCAACATGACAAAACTCTGTCTTTACTAAAAATTAAAAAAAATCAGCATGCACCTGTAGTCCCAGCTACTCGTGAGACTCAGGTAGGAGAATCGCTTGAACCTGGGAGGCAGAGGTTGCAGTGAGCCGAGATTGCGCCACTGCACTCCAGCCTGGGTGACAGAGAGACTTCTTCTGAAGGGGAGGGGGAAGGGGAATGGGAGCCCAGAGATCTCTAATTCTAAATTCCATATCTAACTGTACAGCAATTCTAGAAGAGTCTAAGATCATAAAATCTCCAGCATCTAAGATATGGGTTCTCTTTATTTGACCCCTCCCAGGTCAATGTCCTTCTCTTAACCCAAGGGTCGGCCTCTTCCCTTGCCAGTGAAGTACAGAAGAAGGCACATGTACACACACACACACACACGTACACACCCCATGGGGGGCAGATGGTCACAAGTGCAGGAGGAGGGGACACAGCTCACCCCAGTCCCCCAACGCCATGACAGACTGGCTGTGCCCCTGCTACCAACGGCAGGCAGCTGGTCTTGCTCACTTTGTTCTGAACTTAGACACCTTCCCTCCCGGCCTTGATCCTGTGGCAACAGTGAGGAGATCAGAGCATAAAACAGAGGATCCCTTTCATCTAGGACGACCCGTGCTGTTTTAAGGCAGAACTCAGCATTCAGAGAATGTTCCGATGATTGACCCAGCAACACAGAGAAGCCGTTTTCTAGTCCACACACAAGACAGCACCTCCACTCCTGATGAGGAAGAAGCCGGCCCCTCCCACTCCCCTGGCACCGCTCTCAGGCCCCATCAAACCTGTGTCGACTGAGCCCCTCTGTAGTGAGCCCCTCCGTAGGCTGACCTGCTCTCTGCCGGATGGACTGCGTGCACCTGCCTTCCCCCTCCCAGGGAACTGATGACTGAATGTGGCCCAGTCTCTGGCTGAACTGAACAAGCAGGTTTGACGGGCACATCCCACAGAAGCAGTGCCTTATATGGGGCATCCACGAGCCGTGAAAGCACCAGTACATTCCCACAGCTGGGCATTGATGTCAGAACCAAGATGGCCAAGAACAGTCCGCGCATCTGGTTGACCCACAGAAGGCAGTGACTGAGGGGAAGCCTTCAGGATTGGGGGCTGGGGACTCCTCTCTCCTTTGTGAACGGTCACCCAGTTCTTCATCATTTCTACCCTTGGGAAAATCCTAGGAAGATTAGGATGAATTCTAGGGCCCTTCTTGGTTCTCATGATCAATTATGGGAAGTATCTAAATAATTCCAATGGCTCCATCTCAAGTCAACATTTCATAACTATTGTTTAGATTTAGATGAAAGTCTTGGTCCTCCACGTTGAGATGTGTCTAGAATCTGATTGATTCTCGCCCCTGCATTGAGGTGCTCTCATCACGGCCCACTGGGACCTCTGCAGCAGCTCCTAACTCCTTCCCATGGCTCATCACCAGTGCTCAACACAGCAGGCAGAGAAGTCCTGCTCGAGCATGAGTCAGGTTATGTCATTCCCTTTGGTGTATAGTACATAGGGCCTGGAGTCCTCAGTGTGACCACGAGGCTCTGTTTATCAAGTCTTTGCTGACCTTCTCTCTCTTTCACCGACTCCAGACACACAGCCCGAAAGCCTTTACCGTCCAGGCACACGTCTGCCCCAGGGCCTTTGTACCTGCTGTTCCCGCTGCCTGGAACATTCTTTCCATCCCCTCCTTCCACACTCCACTCAAATGCTACTTCCCAGATCACCTTACTTAAGTCTGTAGATCTTGCATCCTGGCCTTCCCTCCCATTCCCTGTTCCATCTTCTCTGTGGGAATACTACCTTGACCTAGTATGTATTCTAGTTACAAGGCTTCCTGCCAGGCTCTGCACTCCTCAGTAACCTACCCAGGACAATAATTCTTGTCTTTCTTGTTCCCTTTCTTGTTCTCCACCTCTAGGGCCATGATGTTCCATAAATATTGGTTGAGTGAATGAATAAACATTGGTCGGGTGCTCGGTTCCCAATGATGCAGACACTGAAAGAAGGGAAATTCACAGCTCCATGGCCTGAGAACCTTCAGGATTATCCTGCTGATGGCAAAGGTCAGCTTTCAAGGTCATGTGTCTCATGGTGACCGAGCAACAACTCCAACCCAAATCTGCTCCTGGTAATGAGGTGGCTGAGGGCACAGTCAGTTGGGCAGAGCAAGTGAGAACACAGTCCGAGGCTGGACACAGACATGAACTCTGCAACCAGGCTTACAGCCCCATGGGGTGTCAGCTTTCCCTCGGGAGGTCACTTAAGCCCCTAAGGCTCAGCTCTCTTAGTTTCCTCCAGCAGGCCTCATGATGAGCCCTGCCCCATGGTGGGAAAGCTCGCCAACCCATCACACTGTGTTGGCCACAGAGAAAGCGTTAGTTAGTTACAGAAAATGCAAAGAAATGCCGCCATTCCCAGTAAAAGAGGGGGCCAGAAGAGTACACTGGACACAGGAGGAGCCTCAGTAAGAACAGAAATAGCCATAGAAATAGTCAAGCTACAGCTATAAAAAGGAATGAAGAGCCTTTACGGAGACATGGATAAAGCTGGAAGCCATCATTCTCAGCCAACTAACACAGGAACAGAAAACCAAACACCGCATGTTCTCACTCATAAGTGGGAGCTGAACAACGAGAGCACATTGACACAGAGAGGGGAGCAACGCATTGGGGCCCACGGTGGGGGGAGGAGAGGGAGAGCATCAGGACAAATAACTAATGCACACGGGGCTTAAAACCCAGGTGATGGGTTGATAGGTGCAGCAAACCACCATGACATACGTTTACCTATGTAACAAACCTGCACATTCAGGCCGGGCGCGGTGGCTCACGCCTGTAATCCCAACACTTTGGGAGGCCGAGGCGGGTGGATCACAAGGTCAAGAGATCGAGACCATCCTGGTCAACATGGTGAAACCCCGTCTCTACTAAAAATACAAAAATTAGCAGGGCATGGTGGCACGTGCCTGTAGTCCCAGCTACGCGGGAGGCTGAGGCAGGAGAATTGCTTGAACCCAGGAGGCGGAGGTT
>PVKV010028476.1:0-24944 GCA_004027835.1 Alouatta palliata
GAGCCGACACCTGTGCTCGCGAGCCGAGGGCTGGTGCTTCCGAGCTGACACCTGTGCTCCCGAGCCGAGGGCTGGTGCTCCCGAGCTGAGTGCTGGTGCTCCCGAGCTGAGGGCTGGTGCTTCTCTTCATTCGCGGTGCTGGGGAGCTTCCCAGGAGAACAGAGGCAATGCAGTGGTGCCAAGGGCAGAGGGAGCTGCCACCCCTAGTTGTGCCACCCTCCTGTGCCTCAGGACCTGCTTGAACACAATTTTGTTTGGAAGATTTCCATGCAATGATGGAGCGCGACGCTTGAGTGTGGCTGCTGCTTCTGCCTGTGCTTAGGCTTGATGATCAGACCACACGAATTTTGTGATGTGCAGCGCGCAGTGTACCACATCCACATGTGATGGAGTGGGTGGGAAAGCCAGGAACTGTGTCTGGACGGGAGAGAAGTGACATGCAGAAGGGACACTGCTTGGCTCCCACACCTTGGTGACTGGCCTGTGATCCCCCATGGGCCTCCTGGCAGCCCCACACAGAGTGCTTGTTCCCCCCCACCTTTGGGTACCGGTGGCCATGCAGGTCCTCACAGCCTGCCATATGACGTAGGCTCTGTGTCCTATGTCTCTTTAAAAATGCAGAACCACTCTTAGCTCACAGGCTGCAGGCCAGATGTGGCCGATGGGCACAGCATGTCGGCCCCAGGCCTGAGTCTTGATGTAGGTCTGCAGCAGGATGTGAACGTGTACTGCTGGTCTTGCCAGGTGACAGTGCGTGGCTTCTGGTGGCCCTTCAGATTGGCGTTGTGAGACCAAATTGCTGGATCAGTCTTCAGATCGGAAGCCAGGGCCTGCATTGTTGTATAGATGTGCTCTGTGACAGCAGCATTTCTGAAGTAGCCACAGTGGGGGTTGCCCACCTGATGAAGGGGATGGTCATGCACTGTCATTCTCCAAGAACCTGCTGCTGCCACCCAGGCCAAACAGCTGGGTTCACTGGGGTATGGCAGAAGGCAGCATCCAGCCTCTTTCACAGCCTCAGTGGTGGACCTAGCTCTCCATCCCACCAGCACCACAGTGTTGACTATTGTGATCCATGAGGGAACGTCCCAAGGCTTCCATCTGGTCCTTGCTGTCCTAAGTAGCTCCGTAGGCCATGGAGTGAGTGCTGTGTGGTCGTCCCACCAGTGCCAGGTTCGTCTGTTCCAACACACACGCAGGGATTGGAGAAATGAGCGCAGGTTGGATACCCTGACCCCACTGTGCCCTCTGAGGTGGACCTGGGTCACAGCTTCCAGGTCCCCGCTTGGCTGTAGACCCTGTGATGTGTTGGGTCCAGCAGGATTGGCATTGATTCAGGTTCTGGGTAGTTCCCTCTCCCCATGGTCATCTGTCCTATACAATAGCCATGGGTCCTTCTCCAGGGGGACCTGGGTTCCCCTAAACCGAGGAGCTATAGGCCTGTGAGCTGGCTTAGCTGAAGAGCTGAGGGAGGCCGCGCCTCTGCACTGCGGTCATCGGGCCAGCTTTCTGTCTCTGCCCTGAGCCTTTCTGGCACGTGGAGCGGGGGCTGAGCAGCCTGCCTGTCTTTTTCTCTCTTGGCCTCTGCTGCAGCTCCATCTGGGTTAGACTACTCTGATTGGCATCTCATGCCTGTGCCCACTTTGTCTCTGAAACTCACGGCCCGCGAGCCCCTGACACCCTCACTTCTCAGCACCCCCTTCCTGTTGGGGCAGCCTCTTATAATGCTGGCACCACCTCCTGCTGTCTCCTGGCCGGCAGAGCTTGTCCGAGGTGCCCCTCACCAGCACCTGGAGGATACGAGACCTGGTATCATCCTTGTCTTGCTCATCGGCCTTGCTGCCGTCTGCACTCAGTCTCTGCCCCTGCACACTCAGGCCGTGGAATCTGTGCATGGCGCCATCCCTAAGGCATTAAAAGGCCAGCGAGGAGAGTCTTTTCAGGCACAGATCTTCAGGCATCCTGGTGTCTACCCTGAAGCATGCCTGCATCAGGTGATTACTCAGTGAGGCTGTCTTTGTCCTCATCCATCTTGCTCAGCTTGTGCCAAACTCAGATGGCTGCAGGCTCCAAAAATAACGCCATCTTAATGTGCTGCGGATGCAGCCCCAGAAGCCTCCTCCTCCTCCAGCTGGGGATCAGATTATGTCTCCTGGGCAGGGCATTGTTCACCCTTTAGCCAGGCTGACTGGAGCTACTATTCATGCTTACAAAGGCTCTAATCTCCTTTGAGTTCCTGTAAGCCTTTTGCCTGGTAATCTCTTCCAGAGGGCAGCACACCCGTGGCTGCGGTAGGCTGTCACGAGTATGCCTCCCTCCCTTCATTTGGCTCTGATTATCTCTGTATCTCACTAAGGGCCTTTAGCTCTTGTGTTAACATGTAAAAAGTAGGTAGTGGCATCAAATTGGCTTTAAAGATACAACTTCGTATCCTTTACAAAGAATTTTCTCTTTCAAAACAGGGGCCTGCTGTGGGACTCAGGGGGCTCCATTCATTCTGGACCTCAGTCCAGTGAGCCGTTTGAACTTGGTACAGTCAGTGGCTTCACTGGGCCTCAGTTTCCTCATTTGTGAAATGAAGGGGCTGTGTTCATTCAGCACGATGTCGGAGTTCCCTTCCAGCCCAGGTGTCCTGTGGTTCGTGAGTTCTGTGGACAGTGCTGCTGCGATTTGTGTCGTAGGCCTGGTTTTATGTGGCAGCCTTGATCCCTGCCCTCTGCCGGCTCCTAGTCATTGGAATATTAATTCGGCACAGGAAGTTACATTACAGGACCTCAGTTCAGGAGCGTGTGAAAAACAGATAAAAGATGAAATGCCTCCCCGCTTATTACAGCATTTTCCTTCCGAAAATCAGGCTTTCCTTCTTAAAAGCTCCTTAGTTTCTTTGATAGCTGCTGGATATGTGTTGAACGCTCTGTTGAGATCCACACAGCTACAGAAATCCTCAGAGTTTCAGAGCCAATGAGTGTGTCTCCATGGCGCTTCTTCCTGAGTGCTGTTTACCTTCCATTTCATCTGCTTCTGAGGATGTGGAGTGTTTCTGGAGGTACGAATGCCTACCGTATTTCCTGAACCTCAAGCACACTCCTTATTCAGCAAGGTAAGCGACTTTGTTCATTTCTGTGGGCAGTGATGTCAGAGACGCTTCCTGCCTGCACATACCTCTAATGTCCTGGTCTTCCTCAGGGTAATTCTGGTGTTCACATGCTTTATTAAAGCACTTTGAACTCACCTTATACCCACCAGGTTTACACACTCAGTTGTAGAAGGACAATTTTATAATCTTTCAGAAATCTAAGTAAATTTTTCATATGCTAGAAATTTCATTAACTTTTTTCCATTTATTTACCAATTTTTAGAAAAATGCATTGGTTCAGTCATGGTCTGCAAAGGAATGGGGTGCAGTTTTCTTTTTGTGTCACGTGAACTCACACGTGGTTAACATAGTTGATGTTTCCACCCACTGCAGTTCCTTTTTTGATCTCTCATGCCCCAGGGAAGCTTCCTTCTGGCCCCTGCCTTTGACACTTCCCTAGCAGTGTTGGGAGCTTCTTTATTTGCCGTACATAGGAAAGTCTTTATTTATTCCATTCTTCTAAGGCATGGCAAGCTGAAGATGATTAGGACTCAGTGTGATATGGAAGCAGCCTGGGTATCCATCAGTAGAGGAACAGATAAAGCAACATGGTGCAAATGGAGCACTACTCAGCCCTAAGAAAGAAGGTCATTCTGCCATTCACAGCAGCACGGATGAACCTAGAGGTCTTCAGTGAAATAAGCCAGGCACAGAAAGTCAGACACCACACAATCTCACTTACGTGCAGAACCTAAAAAAGATGCAGTCACAGAAGCAAAGTAGAAGGTGATACCAGAGGCTGGTGGGGAGGGCAGTTGGGGAAAGGGAGATGTTGGTGAAAGGATACAAAGTTTCAGTTAGGTGGAGGAATGCCTTGGAGAGATCTATTGGATATGTTGGTGACTGCAGTTAGATACAATGTATCGTGGTAACTGAAATTAGTAGCAATGTATCATATACTTGAATATTGTTAAGAGAGTAGATTTCAAGTGTCTTCCCAACAAAATAATGGTAAGTATGTAAGGTAATGCAAATATTAATTGGCTTGACTTAACCATTCTACAGTGTATACACATATCAGAACATTATGTTGTATACTATAGATATATGCATTTTAAAATTTATCCATTAAATAAGTTCCTGGTGCTACAGTATCGTTTGTTGGGGACACAGCTGTATGGAAACACTGGGTCCCGGGCCTCTGTGTGGTGAACTGGGGTGGGGAACCCGGTGGAGGAGCTGGGTCCAGCACGCGTGCTGCATCCTGGAGAGGGTACTGGCCGCTCTGTGCCGCATGCTCTTGCCCCGTGAGCCTGGCACACCTGAGTGGTGAGATGTGAGGTGGACTTTACGTATTACCTGACATCCCCCATGCCGCACTTGGGCCGGAGGACAGTTGGACACTTTAGAGTTGCTGGGCGTGTGTGTGTACAGGCTTGTGTTCAGCAGACCTGGACATGTCTGGGGATCACCCTTTGCCCAGGGAATGGCATTCAGGAAGATGGCAGTGGGTCCCTTTGGGTACAGACTGGGGTGATCATTGCAGTGTACACCTGCCTTAGGGTTGCAGGTTCCCAACTCGTGAGGAATCTGACCATCTTTACAGTCAGTGGGTTCCAGCTCTGAAGCTGGCTCAAATCTGGAACTGGGTAAGGGATCATGACTGTTAGTACGGGGACTTCCCTCAGCTTTCAGCTCATTCATCCTTGTTTTCTCTTTGATATGTATGTATGTTATGTGTGTTTGTATGCACATGTGTGTGTCAGGCAGGCAGTACTCCCTTGGATGCCTCTCTGTTTCGCCCCTGGGAATACCATCTTTATTGACTGTCTTCACAGCCCTCTGCCAGTGGAGCTTCCTTGGCCAGCTCTCTGGTCTCCTTGGTCATTGTGATAATTGGCACCCCCGGACTTCTGGCAGTAACATACTGTCACCCGACCACAATTACTTGGGGCTGGATTTAACTGTCTGAGTCAGAAAGCTGCCACAAAGCATGTTATGAATAAGTCAACTTTGTGACAGCTTCTCCTAAGAGTGGAATTATTGGGACATCCGGTAAGTGAGTGTTCAACTGCAAAAGTGTTTTCCTAAATGTGTGTAGTGTTTTACACTTTTTCAGTCTGTGAGAGATCCAGTTACTGGACATCTTTGCCAATACTTGGTATTATTGGTCTTTTTAAAATTAAAATTTAGCCATTCTGGTAAGATGCGTGGTGAGTCTCATTTGATTTCGCTTTGCCTTTTCCAGTTATATTAATGATGTTGAGCATCTTTTCTGGTGCTTGTTGACCATTCATATATTTTCTTTTCTGAAGTGTCTGATTTGGTGTTAGGCACATTTTTAAAAACTGGATTGTTTTATTATTAAGCTGGAGGAGCTCTTTTTGTGTTCTGGATATAGGCCTTTTGGCAGATATGTGTGTTATGAATATATGCCCCTGGTATTGTTTCATTTCTTCTTTTCTATTTTATTTTAATTTTTTTTGAGATGGAGTCTCACTCTGTCACCCAGGCTAGAATACAGTGGCGTGATCTTGGCTCACTGCATCCTCTACCTCCCGGGTTCAAGCAATTCTCCTGCCTCAGCCTCCCAAGTAGCTGGGGTTACAGACGCCCACCACCGCACCCAGCTAATTTTTGTGCTGGCCTCGAACTCCTGACGTCAGGTGAGCCACCCACCTCAGCCTCCCAAAGTTCTGGGATTACAGAGGTGAGCCACTATGCCTGACTGGTGCTTCATTTCTTTAATAATGTCTTTCTAAAAGCAGAGTTTTTAATTTTGATTTTAAAGAAGTGTAAATTTTCATGAAGTCCAAGTAATAGTGTCTTTTGGTGTATGGAAGTTCTTAATTTTAATAGATTCTATGTTATTAGTCTTCTTCTGTATGATCCAGTCTTTTTTCCTCTGCCATTTAAGAAGTCTGCCTGTCCCAAGGTCGAGAAGATATTCTATGTAGTCTAGAAAAAAATTTGTATTATTTTATCTTTACATCTTTATTATCAGTTTGTCTGGAATTGGTTTTTGACTATGTTATCAGATAGGATACAAGTTTATTTTCTTTCATGTGGATATACAATTGATCCAGCATCATTTATTGAAAAGACCATCCCTTTTCCACTCTAGTTGAATGTTATTTTTGTAGTAAATCAAGTGACCATCTTTCTAAGGGTCTGTTTCTAGACTCTATTCTCTTCCTCTGGACTGCTTATCAAATTTTGTACCAATACTAAACCGATCTGGTTTGTCAGTCGTCAGTTTGGTTGTTGTTCTTCATGACTGTCTTACCTATCTGGGCTGTCCACATTTCCATACAAATTCTAGAATTTTAGAAGCAGGTTGTTAACTTCCACCAAAAACCACCAGCTTAGAGCTGATTGAAGCACATGGAGCTTTTACAATACTGACTTCCCCAATCCGTGAGCATGGTCTATCCTTTCCATTTATTTTGGTTTTTAATTTTTCTCAGCAGTGTTCTTTGTTTTAGCATGTACAGGTTCTTACACATATTTAGTTTGAGATGTTATTTGATTTTTCAATGCTATTGTTAATATTTTTAAAAATTTCATTTTCAAAGTTTTTGTTGCAATAGATACTCAATTGGTTTTTCTTGTCAAGTATTGTTTGTAGCTAAGCATTTTGCTGAATTCAGTTTTTTTTTCTAATGGCGTATGTAGATTCTTTTAAATTTTCTACACATATAATCATTAGCCAGGTATTTTTATTTCCTTTTTTATATTCATGTACCTTTATTTTTTTCTTGCCATACTTAGTTACACCTCTAGTATAATGTTAACTGAATATTAACATATATATGTTACATGTGTATGTATGAATATGTATATGTATATATGTATATGTGTATATGTATATATGTATATGTGTGTATATATATGTACACACATATTTTGCTAGAAGAGTATGTATGCTTGCTGTTATTATTATTTTTTTCTTTAAATAGATGCTTGGAAGAATGGGGAAAATTACATGAGCCTAGTGGATTTTTTTGTAGAAAATGTTTTGTTTTTTTTAACTTTAAGTTCCGAGATACATGCACAGAGCGTGCAGGTTTGTGGCATAGGTATACATGTGCCATGGTGGTTTGCTGCATCAACCTGTCGTCTAGGTTTTAAGCCCAGCATGTATTAGCTGTTTGTTCCTGATGCTCTCTCTCTCCTTGCCCCTAACCCTGCGACTGGCCCTGGTGGGTGATGTTCCCCTCCCTGTGTCTATGGTTCTTATTGTTCGACTCCCAGTTAGGAGTGAGAATGTAGCGGTGTTTGGTTTTCTGTTCCTGTGTTACTTTGCTGAAGATGATGGTTTCCAGCCTCATCCACATCCCTACAAAGGACATGATCTCATTCCTTTTCATGGCTGCATAATATCCCATTGTAAAAAGTTTCTGCATTCGAGTCATTTTATTTAATATATATCAGTCTATTTAGAGTTATTATTTCTTGTATCCATTCTGTTAAGTTCAGACTTTTCTAGAAATGTACCATGTGATCTGGTTTTTAAATATTTTTAATGTAAAGATGTCTGTAGCATCTTCCTATGATGTTCATAAAATATTTGTATGTTTTTATTTCTGAAATCCATAACCTTTTTATTTCTGACATCCATAGTTTATACTTTTGGAAGAGATATTCAACTTTTTTTTTTTTTTTTTTTTTTTTAGCTGCTCTCTGCTCCCTGTTTGTCCCCTCTTCTGGAGGTGGCATGGTGCTACTAGGTCCTGAGCTTATGGACAATATGAATGAGATTGCTTCTCAGCTTTCCCCATGGCTCTCCTAGGGTTCACTTTACTTGGGTCTGCTAAGTTATTTGGTACTGAGCCATTGCTTTCCCGTTTCCAAAACGTCATTGCTCTTCTTATCCTTTTGGGTTTATGTCTTTAAAGAAAATAAGAACAAAAACCCCTCTTTGTGACAACATTAGAAAGGTTTCAGAATGGAGTGAAAGTTGAAGTGAGTGTAGATTCTGTTACCATATTTTTTTGGAGGTTCCTCCATTGCCTTCTGTCCTCTTTGAAGTTGGTGGACTCTGGGGAGAGAAGTGATTGCGCTAGATTAACCGGGTATATGGAAACTTAACTGTCCAAGTAGTCACTTAAACTTCGTATCTGGTGTAGACTTTGAAGCGAGGTAGCTTGCCTGAGAGTGGAAAATCTTATTTCATGTGTAGCTCTATTGCTTTATTGAGGGTAATGTGCTTGTGGTTAAGGAGTTTGGCGAGTTGACAGTTACAGGAAAGTCACTTTCTTTACACCTGAACAGAATTCTCCAAAGAAGGAATTTGTTGGGGATGTGTGGGGAGTGCCTGCCATTAGTCATTTCTTCCACAGAATAGCTATTTTTAGTATTCCTGCCTTTGTCATCTTGTGTGTTTCATTCATTTTGCAGTCCAGCCACAATTTAGTGCTCCTGTTATTATTTCTGTCACTTGTAAGATCAGACATTTTTTTGTCTGTCATTTAGAAAGATTAAGATAATCTACACCTCTTTTGGGTTAGCGTGTGCTGGTGAGTTAGGCATTCAACTTTTCTTTCCCATTCCAAGTTGCCAACTTTGTCATTGGTTGTTTTCATGTTTCCAGGAGTACCATTGCCAAACTCATGGGCTCTATAGAAAGACCATGTAATTGAAAATTTCAGCAAGAAAAACAAAGCAAATAAAAAATAATAAAGATTCTCTCATGCCTGTAATCCCAGCACTTTGGGAGGCTGAGGCGAGCAGATCACGAGGTCAGGAGATCAAAACCATCCTGGCCAACATGGAGAAACCCCGTCTCTGCTAAAAAATAACAAAAAATTAGCTGGGTGTGGTGGTACGCGCCTGTAGTCCCAGCTACTTGGGAGGCTGAGGCAGGAGAATTGCTTGAACCCGGGAGCCGGAGGTTGCAGTCAAGATCACGCCACTGCACTGCAGCCTGGCGCCTGGCAACAGAGAGAGACTCTGTCTCAAAAAAAGAAAAAAAAAAATTCTCATGTAGACAGAAACCACTGTACACTCCATTTTTGTAAAATTGGAAATGTTAACATTATATGAGTATATGATACGTATCTTTTCTTTAAGCCACAATTGCAGGTTCTTTTAGAACCAACATGGTATATAGAATGGGCACTGAATTTGGAATCAGAAAATCCTGGTTGAAATCTTAATCTTTTAATGTCTTATCATTTGATCATGGTCAACAATGGTAATAATAATACTATTCACAAGGACAGGTATTTTGTCATTGTGTTTGTTGCTGCGTTTCTCGGTGGATTGATACTCAGATTGCAGGAGCATCATCACCAGTGCATGCTACATTTTTGACTGTAACATAAGGTTGTTGCCATTTTGTGATGCCATACTATTTCTCTTGCACTACTCCTGGGATTTTTTTGATGTTCTAATATAATATATAATATTTCTATATTCTTCACTTGATATCAATTGATGATTTAATGTTGAATCATGTTTGCTGTTTTATAATTATTCACTAAAGACCATCTTTAAAAGGGAGAGGTGTTTAGCACATATTCAATTTAAAAGTGAATGGAAAGCAAATCCTGAAAGGATTTTTAAATTTATATCTAATTTAAAAAAAATTTTTTTTAATGTATCATATTGAGAAATTTTCTAGAGAGGCAGAGACCTAGAGCCTGGCACCTTCCCGAAAACAAGTGACCCGTCTTTCTAATGCAAGATTAGTCTCAAAGTGGCTTTTCTAGGTACTCTAGATTCCTGGAGCATCTTAAAAATAGTCAAGACTCAGGGAGACTGAACAGCCGCCAGCAGGACCATGTGAGGATGGACTCTCATTTCTAGGAGAAGGGGCTGTTTTGATGGTGACAGGGCGAGGCTGGGCTGCCACCTGCTTCCGCCTGCTGCCCGCCAGGGCTCCGGGCCTCCACCTGCGATGCCTCTGAATGGTGTTACCTTGTGGTCCCAGGCACTCATCACTGTAGCTAAACTGAGGCAGGGTAACATGAGTGACAGGATTTCCAAATGGCATGTTGCTCAATGTGCTTTCTAGTCATTTAAGGTGCTCTCGTGCAGCTTTGAGGAGAAAACGCATTTAATGCCGACTTCAGACACCCACAGCGTGCGTGCTGATTATCTCTCTAGTCCCCCATTTTGCTCCCTTTTTTGAAGAACTATTGAAGAAGAATGAAAGGAAATCGATTTTGAGAAAATTAAATTTCCTTTTGAAACAGAATGATGGTTTTTAAAACAAAGAGAATGTGGGGGAACTGGATGCTGATTACGCACCGTGCCGGGTTCTGCCTGACGACTTGGGCTGCGCTTCTCCCTGCTCTGTCTTTGCTGCCTGCAATCGTAAATATTTTAAAGAGCAGATGCGCCCTGCTTATGGATGTGTGTAAATGTCCGTGTGCTGTCTGCAGAATTCGGAGCACAGCGTGCTCTGTTGACGTTATCCATTATGCTCTGTTGCTCAGCTTCAGACAGCAAAGTCCTGACATGTGCAGCCGTGTGGAGGATGCCGAAGGAATTGGAATCAGGCAGCCACGAGTCCCCTGATGATTCATCCAGCACTGCACAGACCCTGGAGCTGCTCTGTCACCTTGACAACACAGCCCACGGCAACATGGCCTGGTAGGATTTTGCATATTTAATGCACCCAGAACAAGCCTGCAGGTTGGCCAGGTGCAGGAGCTTGCGCAGATTCCTTTGCGGGAGCTACCATGCACGCTTTGAAAATGCTCCCTTCTTCTAAAAAGCTGCTAGAATTTGATTTTTAATTTTAGTGCCAGTGTTTTCTAGATTGGCCACATTGACAGAAATGTAGCAAGCCCACCTCCGTCCCCTCTTTCTCCTCTTCCTCTAAGATGAGTGTTGCCCTTGGGACCTGCCAGGGGTAAAGGGTCAGGCACCGCACTGCCCTCAAGGGCTGTGCTGCTTTTCAACTTGGTCATTGTGCGTTTATTCAGCACTCGCATGTAAATTATTCACCACTTCAGGTTGCAGGCGCATAATCCCTTCCTCCTGTGGACAGAGCATGAATGCACGGTGTGCCTGAGGGGCTGCGTGCCCTAGCCCATCCCTGTCAGGCATGCAGCGTGTCACTCACGGGGCTCCCTGGCTAGTCGCCACCTCATGAGGTTGGAGGCCTGGCTGTGTCCACCCACTGGTGAGACCCAGGGACCTCTCCCTGGCAGTCATAGCTGCTCTCTCTGAAGTTCCTGAGGCCTTGGTAAAAACTCAGAAGCCATGTTTTCTAAAAGCGATTGCAGGGCATAATGTTGTTATGAGTGTTTAGACAAACAATAATTACTGTTTTGCTTAATGTAGTAACACGTGCGCGTGCGTGTGTGTTGGCAAGAGACTGGTCGTTTGTACAGTGACTTCTGTCTAGTTAGTTCTACCATTTAAATACATTAAATACAACAAATACTTAATAAACACCTGTTGCACAAACCCTGCCAGGCGCCAGGGACACCAAGGTGACAAGTTAGAGGACCCAGCCTCCAAGAGTCATGATCTCCATGGGGAGACCCATGTAAACCTCTAACTGTAGGTGGGACCAGCCATGACGTACCCCGAAATCATGCTGAGCTATGCACTGTGGCCCCGGAGGCTGCAGGCATTAATTGTTATTAGGGGAACTGAAGAGGGATTCGCTTATAAGGTGGTGTTTGGACCGAGGACTGACTCAGGTTTCCCCCGTCAGGTGTGGAGGAGAGCAGTCTGCAGGTCAGGCGGTCTGTGGCTCTGGAATGCCCTGTGTGTCCGTTTGTGGTGGACTCATTTTTATACTGCTTGTGCTTCCGCCAGACCGGTGTATGTTTCTTCTTCTGGAGATGCACTGAGTATTAAAATCACAGCCAGTCTTCCAGAGTAAGCAGGGGCAGATGAAGAGTCCCAAAGTCCCCAGGAGCAATGGCCTCTCTGCTGTCACTCACTGCCCAAATGCAGGATTTCTGTGCAGACCACATGGCACATTTCAAATGATGGCCACATGCCCAGCAAACAGACGTTTGTGCGCATCGTATGTGCATGCATTTGTGTGTGCATGTATGTGTGTGTGCATGCATGTGTATGTGCATGTGTGTGCACATACATGTGTGGATGCATTTGTGCTTGTGTCTCTGCACACATATGTACACACAGATGTGTATGTGTTCATGTGTGTACACATGTTGCAGGAGACACAGACACCAGGGAGCAGATGAGTGAGACTCCGTGTAGGTCAGCAGGCACGTTAGGGAGGGCAGCATGTATAGAGGGTGACAGTCCTGCTGGGATGTGCAGAGACAGGTGAGCTCAGAAAAGGGACCTTGGCCCTGCCTGGGAACGAGGGGCTGTCAGACTGCTTCTCAGCTTCTCACCTTATGCAGACACTATCACATACATGCTACAGAAAGACAGGCCATGTGGGTGTGTGTCGTGGGGAACGGATGATTAGATTGTGATGTTAAACTGCATCGTACCTACACACACTTATGAAAGTAGTTGTTGAAAGCCGGGAGCAGTGGCTCACACCTGTAACCCCAGCACTTTGGGAGGCCAAGGTGGGTGACTCACCTGAGGTCAAGAGTTTGAGACCAGCCTGGCCAACATGGCAAAATCCCATCTTTACTAAAAATACAAAAATTAGCCAGGTGTGGTGGCACATGCCTGTAGTCCCAGCTACTTGGGAGGCTGAGGCAGGAGAATCACTTGAATCTGGGTGGCAGAGGTTGCAGTGAGCTGAGATCACACTGCTGCACTCCAGCCTGGGTGACAGAGTGAGACTCCATCTTGAAAAAAAAAAAAAAAGAATGTAGTTGTTGATATTAAACAGGCAGCTTCAACTATCCTCCTCAGAGTTACTGTGAATGCCATTTTTTTCTGATTTTGCCTCTATTTATTCAAAATATTTCTTAAATTCTATTTTGTTATCCAATATATTGTTGCATATTCTTTTTTCTGTGAAGCTTTTTATTTTGAGGTTGTAAATTCATATGCAGTTGTAGGAATAACAGAGAGATCCTGTGACCCTTCAGCCTGTTTTACCCAATAGTAACATTGCGTAACTACTGTACAGCATCACAAGCGGGAAATTGGCATAGATACAGTCCGCTGAACTTACGCAGTTCCACCTGCTGACATGCATTTGCGTATGAACATTGACTTCTGGGCCATTTATTGTGTGTGGGGGTTTGTGTAGCCACCACCAGAGTCAAGACGCAGAACAACTCCAATGCCAGGGTCCCTTGTGCTACCTTATATTTATAGCCACTGCCACCTCCTGTCCCCTGCCCAGGCCTTAGCCCCTGGCCACCCTGAATCTGTACTCTGTCTCTGTATTGTTATTTGGAGAACGTTCTATAAATGGAGTTACACATAGTGTAACCTTTGATAATTGATGATCTTAACTCAGCTCGATTCCCTGGAGATTGAGCGGTTGCTCATTTTCAAGTTTGGTTTCCAGACACCGTGTGTGCCGGTCAGTGGCCCGTTCTTCTTCGCTGCCGCCGTGTGCGCCGGTCAATGGCCCGTTCTTCTTCGCTGCCACTGTGTGCACCGGTCAGTGGCCCGTTCTTCTTTGCTGCTGCGTGTGCGCCGGTCAGTGGCCCGTTCTTCTTTGCTGCTGCGTGTGCGCCAGTCAGTGGCCCGTTCTTCTTTGCTGCTGCGTGTGCGCCAGTCAGTGGCCCATTCTTCTTCGCTGCCGCGTGCTGTTCCGTGGCATGGCACACCACAGCTGGTTAAGCACTTACCCGTTGAAGCGCATCTGGGTTTTTCCTTGTTTTTGGTGATTGTGACTAAAGTTACAGTAAATATTAACGAACAGGTTTTTGCATGAACATGAGGTTTTATTTCTCTTGGCTCAGTTCGTTTTGTAAGGAGCATGCCACAACAGAGCACGAGGGCCCCTCCTCTCTGTGCCCTTCCCGGCATTTGGTGTTGTCATGTGTGTTCTTTTAAGTATCTTCCATGGTGTCAGTGTTATGATTAGAAAGGGAATTTGATGTTGGAGAACATCGGTCTGGTGAATCCAGCACAGGGAAAGGCTGCCATTTGGGGTCAGGCTCTAGGTGCCTGGTGGTGGTTTTGTTTGACTCCTTTTTGGCATATAAATTGGCACCACGAACAGCTCCAGGAGACGTTACTGCACAAAGCTTCTGGCCACCATGGCGTGCCTGAGAATGCCACACGGTTCCCCAAACTCACGTTGCCACCACTCCAGCCGCCTTTGTGGTCGCCATGCATGCGCCTTGCAGACCAGAGGTGTGCCCTACACCCAAGGGAATGGTGTTAGGGGCTCCTGTCCTCCCAGCCGTTTCAGCTTTTGCCTGTCTGGAGCAATCGATGTGCTAAATGTGGCCAGCCCTCCTGTGTCTGTTTCAGCACTCTAACAAGCCGAGGTTGAACAGAGCGCCCAGTTGGCCAACCCTCTGATGGCCTTTAGCTCCTGCTAGTGGGAACAGTGAAGGCTAAGAAGGAACTTACAGAGCCTTGTGACCTGGTGTGCCCCACTGAGCACTAATTAGACCTGCTCCGAGCCAGGCAGCCCCTGAAAGCAGACAGACTGGCCAGGACGGACTGAGCCCCGTTCCTCGTCCTTCCCCGCTCCTTGTGGGCAGTGGGGTATCCAGGAAGTCACTCGTTTCTCTAGCTCAAACTTTCATCCTGAAATGGAGGTGATGTTGTGCAGCTGGTGGTTATGTGGCAGAGCCTCTATGTGGTGACCACTCAGAGTCAAACTCTGTAAAATCTTTGCAGAGGTTTATTCTGAGCCAAATATGAGTGACATGGCCTATGACACAGCCCTCGCAAGGTCCTGAGAAATGTGCCCAAGGTGGTCGGGGTGCAGTTTGGCTTTATACATTGTAGGGAGGCGTGAGACATCAATCACATACATTTGTGAAATACACTGGTTTGGTCCAGTAAGGTGGGACCACTTGAAGCGGGAGGCTTCCAGACTGTAGGTGAAGGTAAACATTTTCTGATTAATAATGGGCTGAATTTGTCTAAAGACCTGAGATCAACTGAAAAAAAATGTCTAGGTTAAGTTAAAAGATTGTGGAGACCCAAGTTCTTGTTTGTAGAGGAAACCTTCAGGTAGCAGCTTCAGAGAGAACAGGTTGTCAAATGTTTCTTATCAGACTTCAAGCCTGTATTGATATCAGTATTGGAGAGGTAGAATGAGGCACGTTCAGCCCCACTTCCCATCATGGACTGAAACAGTCTTGCAGGTGAAATTGAGGCACTTCTGTCCCCACTTCCCATCACGGCCCGAAACAGTCTCTCAGGTGAAGTTGAGACACGTCTGACCCCCACTTCCCATCACAGCCTGAAATAGTCTCTCAGGTGAAGTTGAGTCACATCTGACCCCTACTTCCCATCACGGCCTGAAACAGTCTCTCAGGTGAAGTTGAGTCACATCTGACCCCCACTTCCCATCACGGCCTGAAATAGTCTCTCAGGTGAAATCGAGGCATGTCTGACCCCCACTTCCCATCACGGCCTGAAACAGTCTCTCAGGTGAAATGGAGGCACATCTGACTCCCACTTCCCATCACGGCCTGAAACAGTCTCTCAGGTGAAATCGAGGCACGTCTGACTCCACTTCCAATCGTGGCCTGAAACAGTCTCTCAGGTGAGGCTGAGGCATGTCTGACTCCACTTCCCATCATGGCCTGAAACAGTCTCTCAGGTGAAATTGAGGCACGTCTGACCCCCACTTCTCATCATGGCCTGAAACGGTCTCTCAGGTGAGGCTGAGGCATGTCTGACTCCACTTCCAATCATGGCCTGAAACAGTCTTTCAGGTGAAATTTTAAGAGCCCTGGCTGGGGAGGAAATCCATTCAGATGGGTGGGGGTCCTTAGAATTTTTAAATTTTGGTTTACAGTAGAAATATGTTCCTCACCATCTTTGCTAAGAAGACCCTAAAAACAAAGCAGTGCCGAGGTTCATGTAAGGGCCCCTCCGATCCCCCCTGCCCTGGTGCCCTGCAGCTCTGTGCAGCAGAAATGGAGCCCCTGAGCTGGGCTTAGAGGAGCTGCCATGTCACCAGTGCCACTTAGGCCTACTGTGTCAGCCTCGCCTGTTCAGCCCTCCCCTCTCAAGTCACCATGCTCCACCCTACCCCATGATTTATTGCCATTTTGCCCAAATTTTTTTTTTTTTTTTGAGACAGAATCTCCCTCTGTCACCCAGGTTGGAGTGCAATGGCATGATCTCAGCTCACTGCAACCTCTGCCTCTCAGGTTCAAGCGATTCTCCGACCTCAGCCTCTCGAGTAGCTGGGATTACAGGTGTGCACCACCACACCTGGCATGCCCACACCGTGCCAGTGTATTTTTAGTAGAGACGGGATTTCGCTATGTTGGCCAGGCTGATCTTGAACTCCTGACCTCAGGTGATCTGCCTGCCTCGGCCTCCCAAAGTGCTGGGATTAGTGGCGTGAGCCACCATGCCCATCCCATTTTACCCAGTTTTATCTTTCTTCATGGCAGTTGTCACCGCCCAGTACTCCCGTGTCTGTTCTCACTCACGTGTGGTTTTCTCTGTGGACTCTGAGCCTCTGCAGAAGCTACTGACTTTGTCAGGTCTGAGGCTGTGTCATCAGCACCAAGGACAGCACCCCGAGTGCCATCTCGTCTGTGTATATGAGTGAGAAAACGAATGCTTTGCAACAATCGTATTATGTCGAACCACTCTATGAACCAGACCCCTTTGCTGGGGCTGTGTGCATTACCTCATGCATTTCCCACAGGGATCCTATAAAGTAGGGACCGTCCTTACCCTGTGGCCCTGAGAGGTTAAGGAAAAGGTATCGGATTACTCACTCCTACAGAGGGAGCATTCAGGATTCATAGCCAGAAGGTCTTGCCCCAGAACTCCAGAAACTGGGATCACCTTCCTGCTGAATGAACAGAAGGAGCCATTTGTGTTCATCACATTGTGATTAAGAAATTGTTTCATTCCTGGGAATATAAATGTCCCTTCATGAGAGATAGCTTTGAGGATGTTTGAGTACTTCTAGCTGGTCCTTTTGGTTATAAACATCAATAAAGGGTGATGTATTTGGGAATTATTCATTTTGAAAATAACAAAATGCCCGTCTTTTCTAACCTGCTTTCCTCTTTCTAGCTCTGGCTTGCTTCTTCATCAGCTGTCGTTACCTGTGGGAGGGATGATGGACTTCAAGGTAGTGGACATGGGGCGGAGGGCTGGTTTCAGATTTGTAGGTAGTTATTTGTAGTGTTCTAACTTTGGGCAAGTCGTTTCTGTGGAGGCTTTGGTTCCTTGTGTGTGGAGTGGGCATGGTTGTGGGGTCTCTCATTCTTTCTACTTCTACATTTATTAGATGCAGCGGGCTCTCTTTGCCTCTTGCTCAGTGCCACATAACTTTGTTTTTAACGAATCAAACATAAGTTACAGACCCTCTTCCCACCCTCCCTTTAGCATCAAAGTGGCTGATGCCCCTGCTACTCCAGCCAAGGCAGCCTCCCTCAGGAGTAGGAACTTATGTAGGGCATGGTGGCAGTCTTCTGGCTGTAAAGGTCTTTGGAAATCGTTCAGATGAGTTCCCTCTGTGGCTGAAGTCAATTCAGCAGACAGCTGACCAGCTGGGTGAAACTGAACCGAACACTCCCTTGGGAATGCTTTTATTAAATCGTGCCCATCTAGTATAATGTTTTTACACTCCTCAGTATATCTCACAATGTTACATTTTAGGTTGTGTGTCTTAGCTACCTGTGTTAGTCTGTTTGCATTGCTATAAAGGAATACTGAGACTGGGTATGTTGTTTTTTTAAAAAAAGAGGTTTATTTGGCTCAGGGTTCTACAGGCTATATAAGCATGGTACCAGCATCTGCTCTCGGTGAGGCTTTAGGAAACTTATAACCATCATGGCAGGTGAAGGGGGAGCCAGCACATCACATGTTAAGAGAGAGAAGGAGAAGTTGCCAGACTCCTTTAAACAAGCAAATCTCATGGGAACTAACTCAGCGAGAATTCACTCATCACTAAGGGACGAGGCTAAGTGTTTCATGAGGAATCCACCCCTGTGATCTGATACTCTGACAAGGCCACTCCTCCAACCCTGAGATCACATTTCAACATGAAATTTGGGGGGACTGATATTCAAGCCATATCATTCTGCTTCTGCCCCCACCAGATCTCATGTCCTTCTACATTGCAAAATTCAGTCATCCCTTTCCAGCAGTCCCACAAAGTCTTAACTTGTTCCAGCCCCAACTCAAAAATCCAAAGTCTCATTTGAGACTCAAGGTAAGTTTCTTCCACCTATGGGCCTGTAAAATAAAAACCAAGGTATTTACTTTCAAGATACAGTGAGGGTGCAGGCATTAGGTAATCATTTCCATTCCAAAAGGAAGAAATCAGACAAAACGAAGCGGCAACAGGCCCCACACAAGTCTGAAACCTGGCAGGAAAGGCATTAAATGTTAAAGCTCCCGCACGCTCTTTGATTCCACGTCCTACAACCTGGCACACTGGTATGAGGAGTGGGCTCCCAGGACCTTGAGCAGCTGTCCCCGTGGCTGCTCTCATGGGTTGGAGTTGAGTGATTTTGGTTCTTCCAGGCTCAGTATGCAAACTGCCTCTGGCTCTACCATTCTTGGCTCTGGAGGGCAGCAGCTTCCTTCTCACAGCTCCATGAGGCAGTTGCCTAATGGAGACTCTGTGTGGGGCTCCAACCTCACATTTCCCCTAGTACAGTCTCTCTGCAGTGGCTCCACCCCTGTAGCAGGCTTCTGTCTGGGCACCCAGGCTTTCCCATGCATCCCATGAAATCTAGGGGAAGCTGCCAAACTTCCTTCACTCCTGCATTCTGTGCACCCACAGACAGTACCGTGTGGAAGTTGCCAGGGTGTATAGCCAGCACCCTCCGGAGCTGTACTTGTGACCCCTTTGAGCCATGACTGGAGCTAGATGCAGGGAGCAGTGTCCTGAGGCTGCACAGGGAAGTGGGGCACTGGGCCTGGCCTCCCAAACCATTCTTTCCTCCTGGGCCTTTGGACCTGGGATGGGAGGTGCTTTCCCCGCCCAAGACGTTTGAGATGCCGTGAAGGCCTTTTTCCCATTGTCCTGACTGTTAGCGCTTGGCTCCCTTTAGTCATGCAGCTTTGTCAAACTATCAAGTGGTTGCTCCACAGCCTCTTGGGCTCCTCCCCTGAAAATGCTGTTTGCTTCTCTTCTAAATGGCCAGGTTGTGACTTTCCAAACATTTATGCTTTGATTCCCTTCTACACATGAATACCAACTTTAAGTCATTTCTTTGCTCCCATACCTACTTTAGGCTGTTAGAAACAGCCAGGCTACCTCTTGAATACTTTGCTGCTGAGAAATTTCTTCTGCCAGATACTCTAGGTCATTATTTTTAAGTTCAGACTTCCACAAATTTCCAGGGAATGGACACAATGCAGCAGAGCTCTTTGCTAAGGCATAACAAGGGTGACTTTTGCTCCAGTTTCGAATAGCTCCCTCATTTCCACCTGAGACCTCCTCAGGCCCTCACTGTCTGTATTTCTGTTAGCATGTTGGTCACAATCACTTAACAAGTCTCTAAGAAATTCCAGACTTTCCCTTGTCTTCTTGTTATCTTCTGAGGCCTCCAGATCCCTTCAACCTCGCTCCTTACCCAGTCTCGAAGCTGTTTCTGCATTTTCCTGCAGTGCTCCCCTCTGCAGTACCTGTTTAATGTGTTCGTCCATTTTTGTATTGCTATAAAGAAATACATGAGACTGGTAATTTATGGAAAAAAACAAAAAAGGTTTATTTGGCTCACAGTTCCACGGGCTGTGCAGGAAGCATGGCAGCAACTTCTGCTCCTGGTGATTCTTTAGGAAACTTACAATCTTGGTAGAAGATGAAAGAGGAGCCAGCGCATCGCATGGTGAGAACAGGAGCAAGACAGAGAATGGGGAAGTCCCAGGCTCTTCATTTTTAACTTAATTTAATTTAATAATTTTTGTTTTGAGACAGCCTCACTCTGTCGCCCAGGCGAGAGTACAATGGCGCCATCTTGATTCACTGCAACCTCTGTCTCTGCCTCCCAGGAGAGGCGATCCTCTTGCCTCAGCCCCATCCCCACCCCGAGTAGCTGGGATTACAGGTGCCCGCCGCCACGCCCGGCTAGTTTTTGTGTTTTTAGTAGAGATGGGGTTTCACCGTGTTGGTTAGGCTGGTCTTGAACTCCTGACCTCAGGTGATCCACCCACCTTGGCCTCCCGAAGGTCTGGGATTAAAGGCCTGAGACACCATGCCCAGCCCCCAGACATTTTTAAACATCCAGATCCTCTATGAACTAACTGAGTGAGAACTCACTCATCACCAAGGGGATGCCACTAGGCTCTTCATGAGGGACGCACCCCATGACCTAATACTCCCATCAGGCCCCACCTCCAGCGTTAGAGATCACGTTGCAACATGACGTGTGGCGGGGACAGACATCTAAACGAGATGTCGCTGCCTTAAATTCTGGAATGAGATGGGCTGTAGATAAATAAGAATTAATAAAATTCTACCTTTTTCTGTTAAATAAATAGAAGCTAAATGAGGTGAATACCAATGTCATCCTTATAATTCATAATACTTTTTCACTTTCTAGGAGTAGATAAGAAAGGCTTCTTTACAACTTCTTTTAAAAATATTGTGTTGTATATGGTTATTCTTCTATAAGGAATTAGGTTTCTCCCTGAGTCGATGCTTAAACTGATAGCTAAATGAATCTTGTCAATATGTAGAGTGTACATATTGATAGTGAATAATGAGCAATTGACTGTGGACCAGCCACATCCGCTAATGCTTCCCGGCACTTTACACCTGCCCAGCTAATGTTTATACCAGCGCCTTTCGGAGCCCTGACATGGGGAGGTTTCCTGGAACTCTGCAGGTAAGAGCAGGAAGGAGGTAATTATCTTCTGCAAGTGCTGCTCTCTGGTGTGGGCTTGCTGTGAAGTTGGGATGTGGTGTCTCCACAATGCATCATCATCACCATTGGTTCGATGGCTGATTAGCCACAACAGGGTAATTTTATGGTTTTCCATCTCCCTTTGATGATAAAGAGGCTCTCCAGCTGTTCAAGAGTTATGCACCTTCACCGTAGATTAATGCTCCCTGCCAGCTAGTGGAAGCAACGTCAAAATAATGGAAACCGCGGCATATTCTTTTGTGCTCCGTTTCTCAAGTGGTGTATCAAGAGTCGTCCTGGAAATCGCCTTGTTTCTGGATGATGAAAATCTCCTTTAAAGGCGAAGTTACTAGAATCCGTAATAAGAAGCTTTTGAGGGATGGGAGTAAAGTGAACGACAGCTGCAGCTCCCTCCCTCCCTCCCTCCCACACAGCCAGCACCCCAGCAGGGCGGAGGCCACAGGGAGGAGTCCCGTGGGCTGGAGTGAGCAAGGCTGCACTCCACACATCGTTTGTTTCTCTGACACGCCCAAGTGCCCATCACCTGCATGGGAGCCAGCTGACCTCTGTCTGCCACCTGAGCCAGTTTCTGGGGGAAGAAGACCCCGTCAGTGTAGATGGAGGTAAATATCACAGTGAAATGCCAGACAGGCCGACAGCATTTAGCATTCCTGGGAAAGGGGGGTGTACGTGTTAGGATTATTATCAGAAGAAAAGAAAAGGGCACAGAAAGTAGCATTGAGGTGGGGGGAAGGAAAGCCGTGTGTGTGGCTCTGCCAGGCACTGGAGGCATTTTGTTCGAAAAGCAGGATTTGGCCTCGACTCTCTTCCTTTTTCCTCACTTTAGTGTGACAACAGCGGAAACTGGCTGAGGTTAAATGTTACAAAAAGGAGTGAACTGATAGCAGTCCCTCAGTGTTGGCTTTGAGGATAAGTAAGAAAATGTGCTCGAAAGTCTCCGAGACCGTATGGTATGATTCTACTGTTAATGGAAGTGGAGAATTTCCCTGATTATGACAGTATTGTCACTGAAGATTTATTAGGTTCTTTTTTTGAGACAGCGTCTCGCTCTGTCACCCAGGCTGGAGTGTAGTGGTGTGATCACAGCTCACTACAGCCTCAGCCTTCCAGGCTGACATGATCCTCCCATCTCAGCCTCCGGCAAAGCTGGGACCACAGGTGTGTGCCACCACGCCTCGCTAATTTTTAAATTTTATGTAGAGATGAGGTCTCCCTGCGTTGCTTAGGCTAGTCTTAGACTCCTGGGCTCAAGCTGTCCTCCCACCTTGGGCTCCCAAACATTGGGATTTCAGGCGTGAGCCACCACGCCTGGCCGAGATTCTTATAAGAAAGATTGATGTTAGTGCTGGGGTTGGTTTTAGCCAGCCTAGATGCGCTTAGGTGTAGCGTGCCTGACACGGGCATGCTTTCCTGGTTACCAGCTCATGAGTAGAAGTGTCCATTAGCTTAGCTCAGAATGATACCTAACATCCCTTAGTTTGTGCAGGAAAAGAACAATTTGTGGTATTACAGGAGAATAGAAAAATATCTTCTTTCAAGTTTGTTTAAAGTCTCCATTTAAAATGGGGAATGGGGCTGGGCACAGTGACTCACACCTGTAATCCCAGCACTTTAGGAGTCCAAGGCAGGTGGATTACCTGAGGTCAGCAGTTTGAAACCATCCTGACCAATATGGTAAAACCCCATCTCTTCTAAAAATACAAAAATTAGCTTGGCATGGTTGTGGGCACCTGTAATCCCAGCTACTCGGGAGGCTGAGGCAGGAGAATTGCTTGAACTTGGGAGGTGGAGGTTGCAGTGAGCTGAGATCACGCCACAGCACCCCAGGCTGGGTGACAGAGCAAGACTCTGTCTCAAAGTAATAAAAATAAAAATAAAAATAAAATAAAATGGGGAATGGTTGTCAGCATCTCCCTTGCCCTATATAAATGCTATTTAAATTAATTATTAGAAAGGAGATGATGAGAAAGTATTTGGTAAAATGCACAGGGGCAGCTTACTCTAGGAAAAGTCAGAATACAAAAATCTAAACATATGCTGCAGAAAATATAGATAGTTACTTCTCTTACAATAGAAATTCATATCTCCCCTAGGATTTTAGTTCAAATTTTTATTAAATAATGTGGTTCAAAAGTATGTTTTTTGCGGATCCTTTTATGAACCAAATGGGTTTTAGGTAAAGAGAGGCAGGTCAGTGTGTCCAGGGGAATGGCCTAGAAGATGCCTTAGTCCATTTGGCCTGTTTTAGCAAAATCCCCTAAACTGGGTAGCTTTCAAACAGCGGAATTTCACTTTTCTTTTAATGTATATATTTTTTATTGCATTTTAGGTGTGGGGGTACATGTGAAGAATATGCAAGATTGTTGCATAGGTACACACATGGCAGTGTGATTTGCTGCCTTCCTCCCCATCACCTATATCTGGCATTTCTCCCCATGCTATCTCTCCCCAACTCCCCACCCCCCGCTGTCCCTCCCCTTTTTCCCCCTGACAGAACCCCAGTGTGTGATGCTCCCCTCCCTGTGTCCATGTGTTCACATTATTCAACACCCGCCTGTGAGTGAGAATATGCGGTGTTTGATTTTCTGTTCTTGTCTCAGTTTGCTAAGAATGATGGTTTCCAGGTTTATCCATGTCCCTACAAAGGACATGAACGCATCGTTTTTAATGGCTGCATAATATTCCATGGTGTATATGTGCCACATTTTCCCTGTCCAGTCTATCATCGATGGGCATGTGGGTTGGTTCCAGGTCTTTGCTATTGTAAACTGTCCTGCAATGAACATTCGTGTGCATGTGTCCTTATAGTAGAATGATTTATAGTCCTTTGGATATATACCCAGTAATGGGATTGCTGGATCAAATGGAATTTCTATTTCTAGGTCCTTGAGGAACCGCCACACTGTCTTCCACAATGGTTGAACTAATTTACACTCCCACCAACAGTGTAAAAGTGTTCCTATTTCTCCACATCCTCTCCAGCATCTGTTGTCTCCAGATTTTTTAATGATCGCCATTCTAACTGGCGTGAGGTGGTATCTCAATCTAGTTTTGATTTGCATTTCTCTAATGACCAGTGATGATGAGCATTTCCTCATATGTTTGTTGGCTTCATGTATGTCTTCTTTTGTAAAGTGTCTGTTCATATCCTTCGCCCACTTTTGAATAGGCTTGTTTGTTTTTTTCTTGTAAATCTGTTTCAATTCTTTGTAGATTCTGGATATCGGGCCTTTGTCAGATGGGTAGACTGCAAAAGTGTTTTCCCATTCTGTTGGTTGTCGATTCACTCTAACGACTGTTTCTTTTGCTGTGCAGAAGCTGTGGAGTTTGATTAGGTCCCATTTGTCTATTTTGGCTTTTGTTGCCAATGCTTTTGCTGTTTTGGTCATGAAGTCCTTGCCTACGCCTATGTCCTGAATGGTTTTGCCTAGATTTTCTAATAGGGTTTTTATGGTGTTAAGTCTTATGTTTAAGTCTTTAATCTATCTGGAGTTAATTTTAGTGTAAGGTGTCAGGAAGGGGTCCAGTTTCTGCTTTCTGCACATGGCTAGCCAGTTTTCCCAACACCATTTATTAAACAGGGACTCATTTCCACATTGCTTGTTTTTGTCAGGTTTGTCAAAGATTGGATGGTTGTAGGTGTGTTCTGTTGCCTCAGAGGCCTCTGTTCTGCTTCATTGGTCTGTATCTCTGTTTTGGTACCAGTACCATGCTGTGTTGATTACTGTAGCTTTGTAGTATAGTTTGAAGTCCGGTAGTGTGATGCCTCCAACTGTGTTCTTTTTGCTTAGAATTGACTTGGCTATGCGGGCTCTCTTTTGGTTCCATATGAAGTTTAAGGTGGTTTTTTCCAGTTCTGCGAAGAAGGTCATTGGTAGCTTGATAGGGATAGCATTGAATCTGTAAATTACTTTGGGCAGTATGGCCATTTTCACGATATTGATTCTTCCTAGCCATGAACATGGAATGTTTCT
>PVKV010028477.1:0-24941 GCA_004027835.1 Alouatta palliata
CCAGCTCAGGCACTATTCACACAGCCCCATCCCATCTCCACCCCACACAGGGAGGGCAGCCCAGCCCAGGCACCAGCTCAGGCACCAGCTCACGGACTATGCACACAGCCCCATCCCATCTCCACCGCACACAGGGAGGCCAGCCCAGCCCAGGCACCAGCTCAGGGACTATGCACGCACCCCCATCCCATCTCCGCCCCACACGGGGAGGCCAGCCCAGCCCAGGCACCAGCTCAGGGACTATGCACGCACCCCCATCCCATCTCCGCCCCACACGGGGAGGCCAGCCCAGCCCAGGCACCAGCTCAGGGACTGGGACACGGAGAATCCATCAAGCCATTTCCCTCCTGGGGTCTGCTGTGGCTATGCTCAGACTGTAGGGTCTAATGATAAAGACTGAAAAAAAAAAAAAAGGCTAAAACTTGGCGGAGAGTTGTAAGATGCGGAAGGAGAAAGTGCTGGCTTGACTACTTAAGATCAGGTGCCCTGAGAACACTCAGTCTGGGAGACTTCCAGCCAGGGCCAGCCGGGGAGAGGAGGCATCGAATGCTACAGGAACCCACGGCAGGTGCGGCTGCAGCTCTTAGGCTGAAGGGTGGGCTGTGCACCGCAGCAGCCGCACGAAGAGTGGGGTCTCAGCCCAAGAGGAATAGGAAGTATAGATCGGTTTTAAGCTGGGGAGTCAGATGAAAAGATTCATATATTTAAGAGATGGTTCTGGCCGGGTACAGTGGTTCACGCCTGTAATCCCAGCACTTTGGGAAGCCAAGGTGCACGAATCACCTAAGGTCAGGAGTCCAAGACTAGCCTGGTCAACATGGTGAAACCCTGTCTCTACTAAAAATTAAAAAAAAAAAAATAGTTATGGTGGGGCACCTGTAATCCCAGCTACTCGGGAGGCTGAGGCAGGAGAATCGCTTGAACCTGGGAGGTAGAGGTTACAGTGAGCCGAGATGGCGAGGGAGACAGTTCTGACGTAGTGGTATACGCACGAGGCTGGAGGCAGGTCAGCCCTGGACTGACTCTGAGTGAGTGCCAAAGGCTCGGGCTGGGAGATGGGGAGAGGTGGGCTTGCTTGGGGTGCAGCTTGAATCTAGAGTTGGTTGGATGTGTTGGTGGGTGAAACGTGGTGGAGAGAGGAAGAGAGGTGCCGTAGGGGACGTCCAAATCCGGGATGGGAACAGTTAGAATGACGACGGATCCATTTGCAGCGGCGAGGACAGCTAGGCAGAGGATTGTTTCAGGAACAGATGGACAGATGGAAAGTAAAGGGTTCTGTTTTAGGCAAGTTAAGTGAGATGCTGACCAGACACTAAGCAGAGAGATCCCAGGCAACAGCTCTGTGAGCCTGGAGTTCTGGAAGAGGCCCAGCTGTGGAGAGCTATGGTGGTGACTGCAGGACGTGCGGCCTTGAACCAATGGGCTGTGACATTTAGGAATGGGCGCCTCTTGTCCAGTGCGGTGTAGACTATGGTCAGAGGTGTAGACCACAGCCTCCTCTTATTCTGGCTCCAGGCTTAGGACCAACCCACATGTGGGCTTCCACATGTTAGGAGATCAAAGAATTGAGTGCCACACAAAGGCGTGGGTATTCGACCATGAAGGAAAGTGGCGGCTGTCCCTACCACTCAGAGGTCCCCACCACCCCTTCCACCATGAAGGAGGATGGATTAGCCCAGGTCAGGTCCCAGAGGCTCAGACCACCCTTAAAGCCCCCATCACCCAACCCTGGAACAGTCACCCTAGATGAGCCCTGTGCCTGTAGAGGCCTCAGGTACCTCACAGTTAAAGCCAAAATGCCCAGGGTCCCCGGAATTAGCAGGCTGGACTACCGCAAACGACCTGTTCCCACCAAGGGATCCACACACTCATCTGTCCCCACGCAGCACTGAGGGCCAGTCTGGAGTCCACCTGCTCTGGGAAGTAACACTGGCTTTCATCTCCAGGTCCCCTGTGAGGGAAATGGGACGCTTCCCAGAGCAGACCGTCTATGATGCATGATCCCAGTGCTTCCTTCACTTCTGGAAAACTCAGAGCTCAAGTGACATTCCAGCTCCCCCAGCCTGCGACCCTCTGCTCAGAAGCAAAGGAGAAAGCCTGCATCTGCTGTAAGATTGAAATTGTTATGGAAAACTCTCTCTTCAGTCCGTGCCTTGAAGTAACCCAATGGATGGTTATCTCAACAGCACAGTGTGCCCTCTGTGGAAAAATTATAGAGTTCAGGCTGTTTAGCCGGTAGCAAAATTACACTGAAAATAAAAAATTGTTTTACAATGTACTTAATAGAGTTTTCTGAGAGAATGCATGGGCCTCTGTGTGTTAAGGCCTTCTGAAAGATCTAATAGAATCTTTGTCACATAAATGAGCCATTTTCTTTTTCATAAATGTGTCAAGACAGGGGAAGATGCTTTTCCTTAGTCCAAAGAACAAATACAGTAATTTCCCTGATCATCTCATGCTAAATATATTATTTTACCCTAATCACAAGGAATAAAATAGAAGGAGTTAGCTAACTGATTAAGATAATTCAAATTACTATTGAAATCTGAGAATGTTCAGGAGGAAGAGTTGGGGCTCATGCAGGTGAAAGAGTAGAGAAATTCTGAAAGAATTATCTATTTCTATAGTTAAAAATTAAGTTTATTTTCAAAAACTTCAACACAGAGGCTGGTGTTACTTGGTGTGTGGTGGTTTCATCGAAGGGTGCATGTTCAGGGTGCTGCTCACTGGAGACTTCTGGGATCCCAGCCTTGCCAGCCCATGCTGGGGGCACCCTCAGGAGTTAAGGTGCCCCACAGCCATGTGCCCGCCATCTGAGCTACCTGTCGGGAAGCAAGAGGAGCTTAATAGAGGGGGCATGCCCGCGCCCGCACCAGGCCCTGGAGACAGTGCCCCCACTGCTGCAGATGGCCTGCAAGTTCCTAAAGGGCTGGATTCGCAGCCTCGTGCAAGCTCTGGGTAGACCCTGCTGCGTTTCCCAAGCCTCTCGGCCAGTCGGCTGCCTTGTCAAGTGAGCGATATAGATTCGGATGAATTTTCAGTATTTTCCTTGCAAGTAACATGAACAATCCTGGCATTCCCATCCATGCTCTATGTAAATGGCCCATCCTCATCTCCCAAACGTCGCTGTGGCGGCCAAATCAAAGCTGGTTCTTCCTCACCAGGTCCCACCATGTGTGCGTCACCTGTTGGATTTCCAGGGAGAGGACTCAGAAAGAAGACACCAAGAAAGACACATTGACACAGCTCCTGGGCCTGGGGTGGGTAAGAAACCAAACTGCACCACACCCAGCACCTGAAGCCCAAATCCACCTACACTTTGAGGCAGGCATCGGAAGAAGGCCTGCCTGCAGCCCCTCTTGTCCCCACCTCGCCACGAGGACCCCAAGCTGGGCTCCAGAAAGAAATCTGGTTTTCAGTCAAAGTGGCTCCCAGAGAGTCAGGTGGGATGATGACGGACACATCCTGACATTTCCTGGTTAAGTTGCCAATTTCCTAGGATAAAGGGGAAAAACCCATAAAACTGAAATGAAAAGAAGGAAATTGTATAAATTTAATAATTATGTATAAAAGACAGATATTCAGCCTGGTATTTGATTTTCATCTGCAACACTAAATGAAACATAGTAATAAAGCCACCTTTACAGAATGTTAAGGTAAAATGATTATGAATTATATGAATATTTCATGATTGTTCAACTGTAAGGGCAAATAAAGGGAGTATTTGGATGTGGAAGGACTCAGAAAAACAAATTTTTCCAAAAGAATTACTCAAGGAGGTCCTTTTTCCGGCTGGAACCATGTAGGGTGTAGAAGAGAAGAAGAAGGTTCCTGCTGTGCCAGAAACCCTTAAGAAAATAACTTCCTGTGGCCCTTTAAATTATCTTCTCCACGAGGCGGAATGAAGAAAGAGACCACCCATTTTGTAGAAGGTGGAGATGCTGGCAACAGGGAGGATCAGATCAACAGTCTTATTAGAAGAATGAACTAAGGTGTCTCCCATGATTATTTTTCTAAGCTGGTCAGTTAATAAACAGTACTTGCTCTCAATTGAAAAAAAAAATTACTCAAGGAGGCACTCCATACAAGTGCAAAATGAATTAGAATAAAGAATTTAACATAACCTATAAAAAATGATATTAAATAAACAGCAAAACTTACAATCAAGTCTAAATAGCTATTAATGATACAGTTGTAAAGCTTAATGAGATGATTAAGCCCATTGTTTTGAAAACCGTTCTTTTTTTTGAAACAGAGTCTTGCTCTGTCACCAGGCTGGAGT
Source organism: Alouatta palliata (assembly GCA_004027835.1). Lineage (NCBI taxonomy): Eukaryota > Metazoa > Chordata > Mammalia > Primates > Atelidae > Alouatta > Alouatta palliata. Next base: position 4,283 of record PVKV010028477.1, read on the forward strand.
ATAATGGCACAATCTCGGCTCACTGCAACCTCTGACTCCCCGGTTCAAGCGATTCTCCTGCCTCAGCCTCCCAAGTAGCTGGAATTACAGGCATGCGCCACCACACACAGCTATTTTTTGTATTTTTAGTAGAGAGGGGCTTTAACCACATTGGCCAGGCTGGCCTTGCACTCCTGATCTCAGGTGATCTGCCCACCTCATCTTCCCAAAGTGCTGGGATTATAGGCATGAGCCACCACGCCCGGTCCTCAAAAGTGTTCTTTAATATAATTTGTGTGATTATTTTAGTTGATTTAGGCTGAAGGATAAATTCAGTCCCTGCTACTCTACCTTAACCAGAAGTAGAGTTCAACTATATCTTCTTATAAATTAAATTATCTACATGTTGCTGGTGGGCAGAAACGCAATTTAAAAAAAAATATTGATACATATTACTCAACATTTAACCATGCCTTATGCATTCTAAAATTTGTTAAAACTATTTGTGGGTACACTCTTTATATAATCTAGTCATCTAAATAATGACAGCGTGGTATGTTTTCTTTTTAATACTCATACTTTTCACATTTATTTGTCTTTTGTGCTAATTTAATGTTGAACAGACGTCGTGGTGGTCTGTATTCTGGACTTGGATACATCTTACTATTGACATTGAGATTTGTTGTGATTTTTTGGGTAACTTTGATTTTTGCGGTTTTCTGTTGTTATTTAGAGATTTGTTGACTTAAAAAGTTTCCTTCCATTCTTATTTGAAGAATATTTTAATCAAGCATACATACTAAATTTTATCAAATGCATTTCTTTCTTTTAAGCAGACCGTACAGCTCTCCTCTAATCTGTACGGATGGCAAACGACACGAATAGACTTTGTAATGTTGCACCAGCTTCAAATCCGCCCGCCTGGGATGGGTCTCCAGCATATCTGATGGACTGCTGGGTTCCGTTTGCTGAGCTTTGCTTAGGATCCATGCACTCACGCGTGAGTGAAGCAGCCTGTGCTTTTCACAGGGCTTCCACACTCTCACAGGCACCAAAGTGTGTGTTGAATCTGTGAACATTTTGGAAGTGCAGATCACAACCAGATTTGTGGTTTTCCTTTTCCTCAACACAGGATGATCCTGACATCTTTTGCTTTCTAGTCACAGCAAGAACATTTTCACTTAGAAATGGGACAGATGAAGAAAGAAGGAAAATAAGGGAGCGCGGTTACGATGGAGGCAGGTGGTAAGGAAGATGGCGAGGCGGGTGCTCCTGGAGGGAAGAGAAGATGCTCCACGCAGCTCACCCCTCTGCACGGGTGAAGGTGAAAAGGATGGGTGCCCAGGACACACAGGTGGAACAAGCAGGAGAAGGCAGGGTTCGGTTTGGCTGGCCTACCTCATTTGCAATGATTCTAGAGAGGTTCAAATCCCTTTCTAGAGTTTTCCATAAAGAACCCAAACTCCGTGTCATAAAAATCATGCATATTTTCCATTATGGTTGACTTAAGCATAATAATATACTAATAACTGTAAGTGCCGACCTGTGAGGCTCTGATTTCAGCCACCAGCCTCATGCTCACCTTCTCACCGGGCATCTGGGGAATCGCCTCTTTTCTGGTCTGTCCAGATTCCTTATCTTGTCCCGTGCAGATACTCTTGGTCCTCCGGTGCTCCACGTTAATCTTGTCTTAAGCTGGTCTGTGCAGGGATATTGCTTCCCCATGTCAGGGACCTTGTTGCTATCTGCATGAAATTCTTGGCCTCTCCATCTGCAATTACGCAAAGTTCACATTAAGTACCACGTCTCATTACTGAAGAGGCTTTGCTCTCCTCTGATAAACTCTCCAGCACAGAAATTGCTTCTTGCTGCATGTGTGTGGTTCTGGAGCTTTCTCTTTCTCTTTGAGTCCTCTCTAATTTGTGGTCAGAGGTCTACATGTGATGACAATAATAATCACAATAATCACGGTGACACTAATAAAAGAAGTTAGCATTCACCTAATGTCATCATGTGCTGGACACTGCGCTGGGGACCTTATATACATCATCTCTGATTTTCCCAACCTAATGAGACCTAATCTTACAGATTAGGAAAGTAAGCTCCCAGCACTGGCTGGCAGCAGGAGGGACCCGGGTGAAAGGCTCATCCCCAGGGCTCCCCCACACACTCCTACCCATCCTCTGCATATGCAGCAGTGCAGGGGCCTGGGTTCTGGGCCATTTCACACCCGCTGTCTGTCTGAAGTGGAGGAAAGGAGGTGGGAGAGAATTGCTTCAGGAAAAGGCAGCCGCCACCCCATAGGGACTCAAGGCACAGCAGAGAAGCAAAGGCTCCAGGGCACAGCTCCCAGCACTGAGCCCTCACTGCAGGTGCACAGGGTGGGCTGGGCTTCCCAAGGAGCCACAGGAAGCACAGGCTGGTGGAGTCCACATCATCTGAGCACCCAAGCAGCTCTTATTTCCTCTCCCTCATGTCTGCACTCCTAAGCCCACATGAAAATAGTGTCGGCAGGTAGCATGGTGGAGCCAGACACAGGCTTTTGAAAGCAGATCCTAGACAGAGTGGGCGCAGGTGGTGTAGTGGGGAGTGCTGTCAGGAGTGACACCTGGAAGGACTCAGGGATGCAGGATTGAAAGAAGGGAAGGGAAGCCAGGGTGCAAAGGCAAGAGGCCGTGGCAATTCCATGTGGAGTTCCATGGCGGACGGCCCTGTAGGAACATCCTGAATTGAGGGTGGAGCCTGTGTGTCCTCAGAGCTGCTCCGGGGAGAAGCCACTTGACTGAAGCAGCTCCTGTCAACCAAAGGCACCCCTGGGAGAGATCTCAGCTGCGAGCTCTCAGCAGGCAGCACCCCAGATCTCCCCCATGGGGCCAAAGGTTGCAAGCATTGAATTAGAGTTTTCAAGTGGAATTTCTATTCGTTATCCAGTGTTCAGAACAAATTAACTTAAAACTCAGTGACTTAAACAAGAAACACCCATTACCTCACCTAGCTTCCGTGGGCCAAGAGTCCAGAGAGGCCTAGATGGGTAGTCCCAGTTTGGTGTCTCTCAGTCAGAATGTCAGCAAGCTGCATCATCCGAAGGCTTGACTGTGGCAGGAGGACCCGTGGCCCCTGGTCCCTTCCACCTCCAGTGCTTGCCGTGCCAACTTCTCCGTGGGCTGCCTGGGCCTCCTTGTGACAAGGTGAAAGTCTCGGTGCCTTTTGGGGCCTGGATTTGGAAGTGACACACCATTACTTCTGCAGTATCCTATTGTTGTAAGTAAAATTTCAATGCCACAAAAGAAACAGCACTCGAGGATATGTCCTCTCAGCAAGGCAGTTTACTTCTCTAGAAGGGCGTGGTGCATGGATGGAGCAATGATGGCCGCCACATGCTTGGACAAGGGGGGAAGAGGTATTTATGCCTGATGGTGGGGGGTCATCCCTGCTGTTCTATCATCCCCCATTGGCTAGGGTTAGCTCGCACAAGCTAGAGAAATCATGATTGGCTATTTTAAAAAGAGCAGGGGTCCAAGCTGGAGTGGCAGGGTGGGTGTTTAGGTGGGAAGGATGGTTACAGGCAGGTCAGAGCAGGTAGCCAGGGGTGATGAGGTGACCAGGATGAGTCAGGATGGAGCCAGAAGGGACGGGGAGCCGATTTGAACTCTTGAGGAACTAGTGGAGGTTGTTTACTGGAATTACAAGGAAGTTAAACTTTAAAATAGAGATTTAAAGAATAAGAGAGCTGAACACACCCACATACTGATTCTTTGAAGAGGAACTTGGGGTTCACTATAACACTGTCAGTCCTGAAAAGGACTGTCAGGGAGGATTGTTGGGGCCGTCCTGGAAGCCATCACTGTCTGGCCTCAGGCCCCAGTGATTCATATTCTTCCCACTCACAGAATACACGTGTCCCCTTCCACAGCCCAGTAAGCCTCATCCCTTTGCAGCTTCAGCCCAAAACCCAGAATTTCAGCACCTAGGTTAGGTCCGCGTGTGGGGGATGGGTTTAGTGTTGTTCTTTCAGGACAGCACCTGGATCATAATTTATCTTGATCTGAAGACCTGTGAAATCAAGAGACAAGTCATCTGCTCACCTTGAACTCCCCAGCCACATCCAATATATAGTGGTGGGGTAAGCGCAGGATGGCTCCTTAAGGCATTTCTATTCTACAATCGATTTTGAGTTTAATTTTTGCATCAGGTACGAGGTATGTAGGTCAGGGTTTCTGTCTTTTTTTTTTTTTTTTTCATGTTTGTCCAATTGTGTGAGCCTACTATTTGAAAACACCATTCTTTTCTCTACTGAATTGCCCTAATGACTTTGTCAAAAAAAAAAAAAAAAAGCTGATCCTCCTTGTGTAACTCTGTTGACCTATGTGCTGCTCTTTCACAGAACCACACTGTCTTGGTTATTGTAGTATTATTTTAGTAGTATTTGCTAATTAGAAAGGTTGTAATTAAAAATTCAAGTTCTTTACCAGATATAGGACTATGTAGTGTTATAATAAATATTAAGACCAGGTTGTGTAGCCTTCAACTGTATTATTTTTGAAAATCGTTTTGGATTGTCTTACTCCTTTGCCTTTCACATAAGTCTTAGAGCCAGCCTCTCAATATCTACAATAGCTATCTCTATCCATCTCTGTCTCTCCATCTCTTACGTGTATTCTGTTAGTCATCTATCAAAATTTGGGGAGAATTGTTACTTTAATAATACTGAAGCTTCCAATTCAGGAATACAATATATCTCTCCACTCCTTTAAGTTACCTTTGGTTTCATTCATTAGCATTTTGTAGTTTTAAGTATACATGTCCTTCACATTTTTTGCTGTGTGTGTGTGTGTGTGTGTGTGTGTGTTTCTCTCTTTTTTGATGCAATTGAAATAGTACTTTTACAAAAATCTCAATTCCAATTTTTCATTGCTAGTATACAGAAATGCAATTGATATTTTTATATTAAATCTGTATCCTGTGAACTTGCTAAACTCACTTATTAGTTATAGGAGTCACTGAAATGCCTTTGGAGATATTCTGTGTAGAAAATAATGTAAGCTGCAAGTGTTTCTTTCCAACTGATATGCCTTTGGTTTTTTGGTGTGTTTTTTGTTTGTTTGTTTGTTTGTTTGTTTGTTTGTTTTGCCTGATTGCACTGAGACTTTCTGCACCATGTTGACTGGGAGCAGGAAACCTGACCTTCTTGCCTTGCTTCTCACCTTAGGGAGAAAGCTCCATCGTCCACCACCAAGTGTGAGCTTCATCACAGTTTCCTGTAGATGCCCTTTACTGGGATAAGAAACTTTTCCTGTCTTCTAAGGTCTTTGAGCACATCATTATGAATGGACATTGAAACTTGTCATATACTTTTTCTACATTGATTTTTAATGTTGAGATAGCCTTGCATTCCTGGGATAAACCCCACTAAGTCATGGTGTATTATCATTTTTACATATTGCTAGAGTTGATTTGCTAACACTTTGTTGAGAACTTTTGCAGCTATGTTCATGAGGGATATTTGTAAGAATCTCTTTTCTTAGAATATCTTTGTTTGGTTTTTGTATAAAGTTAAGTCATTGAGCAGTGTTTTCCTCTATTATCTGGAAAATATTTTGCAGAATTGGTATTATTTCTTTCTTAAATGCTGGTAGAATTCACTAGTAAAACAATCAAGGCCTTAAGTTTGCTGATTAGGAAGGTTGTCATTAAAAATTCAACTTCTTTAGTAGACATGGGACTGTGTATGTTACCTATTTTTCTTGAGTGGGTGTTAGTAATTTATGATTATCACGAAATTAGTCCATTTTATCTCAGCAATAGTCATTTGTAGTATTCCTTTCTTACCTTCTCATGTCTGTAGGGTCTGCAGTGATGTCGACTCTTTTACTTCTAACATTGAAAATTTGTCTTCTTTTTCTCATGGGCATTCTCACTAGAGTTTTATCAGTTCTGTTATTTTCTTAGAGAACTGGCCTTTGGAGTCACTGATTTTTCTCTACCGCTTTTCTGTTTTTCATTTGTCTGCTTTAGTCCCCTACCTTTATCATTATATTTCTTTTACTTACTTTAAGTTTAATTTATTCCTCCTTATCTAGTTTTTATAGGTGAAAAATTTGATTATTAATTTGGGAGCTTTGCTATATTCTAATAAAACATTCCATGTTCTAGATTTCTAACACAATCTCTTAGGTCACAAATTGTCCTCTAAGTTCTGTTTTAGCTGCTTCCCACAAAGTTTAATATGATGAATTTTTATTTTCATTCAGTTCACAATACTTTCACTAATTTCACTTGAGAAATATTATTTGATCCGTGGTTATTTTAGAAGTATGCTGTTTAATTTTCAAGTGTTTGTGGATCATTCCAATAATATTCCATTACTAAGTTCTATTTTATTTGTTATGTACAAAGAGCATGCTGTGAATGATTTCTTTGTTAAGTTTAAGCTTTATTTTATGCTCTAGAACATGGTCTATCTTTCAGAATGTTCCATGTGCACTTGAAAAAAAAATGTGTATTCTGCTCTTGTTGAGTGGAAAGTTCTACATATGCCAATTAGATCACGTTTTTTTGTGTTGTTTGCATTTTCTATATCCTTCATTTTATGAAGCCAGCATCATCCTGATACCAAAACCAGGAAGAGACATAGCAAAAAAAGATGACTTCAGGCCAATATCCCTGATGAACATCAATACGAAAATCCTCAGTAAAATACTGGCAAACCGGATTCACCAGCACATCAAAAAACTTATCCACCATGATCAAGTTGGCTTCATTCCTGGGATGCAAGGCTGATTCCACATACAAAAGTCAGTAAATGTAATCCATCACATAAACAGAATGAAAGACAAAAACCATATGATTATCTCAATAGATGCAGAGAAGGCCTTTGATAAAATTCAACAGTTCTTTATGCTAAAAACTCTCAATAAACTGGGTATTGATGGTACATATCTCAAAATAATAAGAGCTATTTATGACAAACCCACAGCCAGTATCATATTGAATAGGAAAAAGCTGAAAGCATTCCCTTTGAAAACCAGTACAAGACAAGGATGCCCTCTCTCACCACTCCTATTCAACATAGTATTGGAAGTTCTGGCCAGGGCAATCAGGCAAGAGAAAGAAATAAAAGATAGTCAAATAAGAAGAGAGGAAGTCAAACTGTCTGCAAACAACATGATTTTATATTTAGAAAACCCCATCATCTCAGCTCCAAACTCAAACTGATGAGTAACCTCAGCACAGTTTCAGGATACAAAGTATTCCAGTGACTTTTTTAAATTTCAGATATTGTATTTTTCATTTCTAACATTTCCATTTGGTTGTATTTTATAGTTTCTATTTCTCTGATGAGGTAGAATATTACTGGAATATTATTCTTTCTGTCATACCAAGAAGGTTTGCCTTTACGTCATGAAACATGATTAAAGTAGGTTCTTTCAGTTCTTTCCCTGATAATCTCAACACCTTCCTCATTCTGGTTTGAAAACTATCGATGCTACATTTCCTTCAGAATTCCTCACGTGTTCCTGGTTCATGTTGTATAATTTTTCATTGTATCAGGAATGTTATGAATATTACACTCTGAGAATCTGGGTCCTGGTAAATTTTCTGGAGAATGCCATTGTGGTGGTGTTCGGTTTGCTTTGTTTTAGCAGGCAGCCAACCAATCTGCATTCAGACCCCAAGTTTTTATCCCCTTCTATAGAAAGTGGTTCCAATAGCCATTCGGTTTTCAAAGTCTTTGCTAGTTTGATCCATTTCATGCATGCTCCTTTGAGAGACTGGTCTAGGACTCAGGCACTGGCTTATATCAAGCTCAGTTCTCCAGTTCTTTGCTTTGCGGCTTTGAGACTGCTTCACGTACCACAGTTCAGTTTTGAGTCCAGGAATTGTGTTGCTTCATACAAAAGCTTAGGGAAGTCCTTTTCTTCAACTCTTCGTTTTCAAGATTTCCCCTCATTCTTTGGCTGCCAGGTGCTCTCTTTCTCAGTCATTTAGCTTAAGAATTAGGATTTTTCTCAGAGTTTTGTTTATCCCTGCCACTTCATAGTTTCAGTAACTGGGGCAACCTCAGGGAGAAATGGTGAGGGAGATATCTCATAGTCTTTGGATCTCAGGGTCCCCTTTTCTTAACTCCTCTGTTGAGAAAAACAGGCTTTGTTTGGGTCTCCAGCCTGATGGCCTTTGGCCTGGAGCCACAGTGGCCTCCCCTCACCAACTCACCCTGCAGACCACAGAACTGGTCAGCCCCATAACTGCAGAAGCCAACGCCTTACAACAAAATCTCTGTCTCTTGTCTTTTCTCTCTCTCTCTCTCTCTCTCTCTCTCTCTCTCTCTCTCTCTCTCTCAATAGATGTATAAAAGAAGGAAGGAGAAAAGAAAGAATGATAGATGGATAGATAGATTAAAAAAGGAGAAAAAGGAGAAAGAAAAAAAGGAAGGAAAGAAAGAAAAAAAGAACTGGCATCCTACTGTTTCTGTTTCTCTGGAGAACCCCAATGAACACAGATTGTGATCCCTCATTTGACTAAGTACCAGGAGAACAGAAACCTTGTCTTTTATTATCATAATCCCATAAACAACAAAAATTAACACCTGTGTCATTAGCTTAGAGGAATCCAAGATGGAAATGGCCAGAGGATGGAACAGGTTGTTTTCCCAGATGAAGCCTCCAGGTAATCATGGACCATTCTGTCAGGATACAGCCAGGTAAGCATGGATCATTCCTTCAGGATGCAGCCAGGTAAGCATGGACCATTCCTTCAGGATGCAGCCAGGTAAGCGTGGACCGTTCCTTCAGGATGCAGCCAGATAAGCGTGGACCGTTCCTTCAGGATGCAGCCAGGTAAGCGTGGACCATTCCTTCAGGATGCAAGCAGGTAAGCCTGGACCATTCCTTCAGAATAGAGCCAGGTAAGCACAGATAGTTCCTTCAGGATGCAGCCAGGTAAGCATGAATCATTCTTTCAGGATGCAGCCAGGTAAACATAAACCAATTTTTCAGGATGGAGCCAGGTAACCATGGACCATTTCTTCAGAATGCAAACAGGTAAGCAAGAACCATTCCTTCAGGATGCAGCTTTTTAAGTATGGACTGTTCCTTCAGAATGGAGCCAGGTAAGTGTGGACCATTTGTTTAGGATGCAGCCAGGTAAGCAGAGACCATTCTTTCAGGATGCAGGCAGATAAGTATGAAGCATTTCTTCAGGATGCTGGCAGAGTAGCATGGATCATTCCTTCAAAATGGAACCAGGTAAGCACTGACCATTCCTTCAAGATTCAGCAAGTTAAGCATGGATCATTCCTTCAGGATGCAGCCAGGTAAGCAGGGACCGTTCCTTTAGTATGGAGCCAGGTAAGCATGAACCATTATTTCAGGATGCAGTCAGGAAAACATGGACCATTTTTTAAGTATACAGCCAAGTAAGTATGATATACACCTTCAGGATACAGCCATGTAGGCAGAGACCATTCCTTCAGCTTGAAGCCAGGTAAGCATGAACCATTCCTTCAGGATAAAAGCAGGTAAGCATGGACCATTCCTTCAGAATGGGAGTAAGCATAGACCATTCCTTCAGGATGCAGCCAGGTAAACAAGAACCATTTCTTCAGGATGAATTCGGTAAGCATGGACCATTACTTCATGATGAATTCGGTAAGCATGGACCATTCCTTCATGATGCCACCAGGTAAGCATAGACCATTTCTTCAGAACACAGCCAGGTAAGCATGGACCATTTCTTCACCATGGAGAATAGTAAGCACGGACCATTCCTTCAGGATGCAGCCAGGTAAGCATGAACCTTTCATTCAGGATGTAGCCAGGTAAGCATGGACCATTTTTTCAGGATAGACTCAGGTAAGCATGGACCATTTCTTCCAAATGCAGTGTGGTAAGCATGGATCGTTCATTCAGGATGCAACCAGGTAAACACAAAACATTTTTTTGGATGGAATCAGATAAGCATGGACCATTTCTTAAAGATGGAACCATCTTTAAGCTCTGAGAATAGCAGAGCTATTTTTATTTTTATAATAGCAGAGCAGGGACCATTTTTTTCAGGATGCAGTCGGGAAAGTATGAACCTTTCCTCCAGGATGGAGCCAGGTAGGCATGAACCATTTTTTTTCAAAATGGGCTAGGCAAGAATGAATATTTACTTCAGGATGCAGCCAGGTAAGAATGGACCTTTCCTTCAGGATAGTGCCAGGTAAGTGTGGACCTTTCCTTCAGGATGGAGCCAGGTAAGTATGGACCATTCCTTCAGAATGGGACCAGGTAAGTGTGGACCATTCCGTCAGGATGCAGCCAGATAAACAAGAACCATTTCTTCAGGATGGAAAGGGATAAACGTGTACTATTCCTTCTGAATGCAGCCAGGTAAGCAGGGACCATTCCTTCAGGATGGAAAGAGATAAACGTGTACCATTCCTTCTGAATGCAGTCAGGTAAGCAGGGACCATTCCTTCAGGATGGAAAGAGATAAACGTGTACTATTCCTTCTGAATGCAGCCAGGTAAGCATGGACCATTCCTTCAGGATGCAGCCAGGTAGGAATGGACCATTCTTTCAGGATAGTGCCAGGTAGGTGTGGACTGTCCTTCAGGATGGAGCCAGGTAAGTATGGACCATTCCTTCAGGATGCAGCCAGGTAAACAAGAACCATTTCTTCAGGATGGAAAGAGATAAACGTGTACCATTCCTTCTGAATGCAGCCAGGTAAGCAGGGACCATTCCTTCAAGACAGAGACATCAAACACGCAGATCACCCAATGGCACCCTTGGTCCAGTTGACTGGGTTTGGTAACATGATGGCAAAACGAAAAACTTATGAACTAGTAGAAACATGCTTTTTAGCTCATGAGTCCTCTTCAGGTCAAGCTCAGAAGCTGCTGCCGTCGGTCAGCCTCCCTTCCTGTCTGGAGATCTTCTACTGCCGCTCCCGCCAGGGTGTGTGCTGTGCAGCCCCAGAGCAGTGTACCCTGTGAGCTGAACTTGGCAGGAAAGGCTGCCCTGCGGCAGACACCGCAGCAAAACCGCTGCCCGGAGGACTTCAGACCCGAGGGCACCTGAAGACCTGGCTCCCAGCCGGCTCCCTTCTCCTGGAACCTGCCACGATGTGGGTGGCCTCGGAAGAGGCCCATGAGCAACGCCCCGAGTGCTCCGGGGAGGAGGGAAGGCGGCGCCCCGAGTGCTCCGGGGAGGAGGGAACTCACACCCAGGTCAGTTTCCAGGCGGAGGTGAGCGAGCCAGGTCTGGAAAGCTGGAGGTAACATGAGCGCAAGATAACGACAGTGCAGTTTCCAAAAGAGCATGGAAGACACGCCTCGAGACAAATATTTTTTGAATTTCTAATGGAAAAATGGCATTTCTTTTATTTATTTTTATGTATTTTTGAGTGTTAACAAATAGTTCTAGTGATAATTAGCATCTTTGTATATTTATTGAAAACCAGCACTAAATCTGTATATTTACAGAAAAATGCCTTAGACATAGATAATAGCACAATTCCATGTTTGTGAATTGACAGCTTCCTCTAAACATAGAGTAGAAATTCAGCAATTATCACTACAGCTGTTTGTTAAAATTTGACAATAGATAAATAATGACTAGAAATCAATCTTTTCATTAACATTCAAGAAACAAAAAATATCTAAAGGAATTTCATTATTCCTTTGAAAAGTCCAGGCCGGTCTTAAGGAGGCTCCTCCACATACATTCTGGTGTGTGCATATGTGGGCCCAACGTGGTCTTTTTTTTCCCAGAAATGTGTAGCAACATTAAAGTGAAGATCTGAGGTCATATTGGAGAGGGTAGAGCCCTCCAGCCTCAACTCACCTTCCCACCTGCTTTCATTCAATTAAAGGCTCAGGCAGCACACACACACAGGCACACACGCACATGTACACACACTCCCATATACACATGCGCACACACACGCACATATGCACCATGCACACGCATTCACATGCACACACAAGTACACATATTCACACTCGTACATGTGCAAGCACATATGCACAATACATGCAGACACTTGCACACTGTCCCACTCACTTGCACATACACATTTGCACACGTGCACACACACACAATCGGTGCTCACATCAAAGTCCTCACATGGCTATTCTTTCTACCCATCGATGGACCAGCAAATGTGTTCTTGTCCCCAATAACAAGAGCCCTTCCAAAAAAAATAAAGAAGAAATACCACTGGTTTAGGTTTTAGATATTAATTCGTTGAAAACACTGAGCTTGGCCAGGCATGCTGGTGGGCTTCTGTAGTCCTAGCTACTGGAGAGGCTGAGGCACAAGAATCACTTGAACCTGGGAAGCAGAGCAGTGAGCTGAGATTGCACCACTGCACTCCGGTCTGGGAGACAGAGCAAGACACTGTAGGAAAGAAGGAAAGGGAGGGAAGGAGAGGGGAGGGGAGTTAGATACAATCTGCGCCTGAGAATTAACTTAGTTTTCTTACAAACCAAAAGGCAGGACTCACAGTCAAGACAAGGCGCTGACAGACAGGCTTGCACACACAAGCACGTGGAACACGGGGTGTGCTTGGCTGTAGAAGAATCCAGTTTTCAGTAGGTGAATGCTCAGGACACACAATGTTTCTGGGAGGAATGACGTTTGCAGCCTCCCTTCCCCCCTTCCATTGCCTAGGATGAACGGTCCCCACAGGTGCCTGGCCCTTTCATCACCCAGGCCAATGGCGCATGCACGCAGAGAGAACCGTGGCTCAGCCCCCAAGCAAGGCCAGCAATGTCCAGGAAGGAGCTTATTCCCTGGGATTCTCTGCAGGGTTTCCTGACTTTCAGCTTGCAGGGATGTGGGCATAGAAAACAAGAGGCTGACTTCTCAGTCAGTCTTCACTTAAGGATGAAGAGCCAGTGGAATCCTTTTCTTTCACGACTTTCGGCACTTTTTCTTCATTTTCAGAAAATCCACACCATCTCTATACATGCATGTGAGTGTCTTTCCACCCCTTAACTGTGGGGTTCAGAATAATGCAATTACTAATGCTGGAAAAACAGGATAATTACCATCATAAAAGCCCACATAGTTTACAGATCTTCTAATTTGAACTTTCCTTAAAAGATAAATAGAGTAGTTTCCATTTTGGAGCTGGAGTCATTTTCTTCCTTTCTCATTTCCCCTTCCACCCTTCTCAAATATACTTGTCTTTATCTTGAATGAGCAATGGGCAATGGGGGGTGCCATCTCACACAAGGAAAAAGGCAATTATTTAGAAACTGTGCACTCAAAGCGTCGGAAGTGTCTAAATGCACAATGAGTCCCCTGCCCATCGCAGGGACGCTCCGTCCACTGATGGCATGGCCACACCGCCAGAGCTTGGGGACCACCTGCCTCCTTGGGTGACGGTCACTGAACCAAACACCGCTGTCTGTAGATACTGTCACCATCCCCCCACGTGAGGTCTGTGCTGTGAGAAGGCTGGTCAGTGCACAGCAGCGCCGGGCTGCAGCGATGAGGAGGACCCTGAGGGAGTGTGGGTGTCCCCTGGACATCAGTTGTGGTCAGGTGGACACAGAGAAGATGACAGTGGTCTAAGCACATTGTATCCACCTAGAAAATGAATCTTGTTTTGGTTGAAAGTCTTCGTAGGGAGAAGAACAGATGGATTTATCTTGCGGAAGGTTTCCCTGTTAGGATGGAGACAGGGACAAATGTACAGTGACCGCTAGTCCCGTAGACAGACACTGAGTGAGTGAGGCCTGGATGCCGCGTGTGTCCTGGTTTGGAGGCTGGGATTTGCACTTTGGGGAGGGCGTGTGTCAGCCGCAGGGACTTATCAGCAGTAGCAGTTTACCGAGGGATTTCTGTTGAAGTCATTCACTTCCTCATTTACCTCCATCCCCAGATTTGGAATCTTGACTCTGTCCCTGATGATTGCATCCTAGAGTCCCCATTTCCTGGGTTAGAGGACTTCAGTTGTAAGCAGAAGTAACCCAGTTCAAGCTGGTGGAGGAAAGAAGCCGAAGGCACTGGCTCCTGCATCTGCAACACGGCTGCCAGCGTGGATGGCTCGAAGCGTGTGGCAGGGGTGATGCTTCAGCAGCCCCCCCCCCCCTGCATCGGCTGGGCTGGCTTCCTCAGGCGGGAGCGTCGCACGCTGTGTCAGGGTGACCACGGCATGCCCTGTACTGGGGTTGGCAGCAGGCAGTGCCCACCATAGACACTGAACCGGTAGGATGCCCAGACCAAGAGCCGGCCCCACAGTGGCACTTCACACTCGGGAGGCCAGGGAGCCTTTAAAAATCTCATCCCAAAGCCAACTGAATGACCCAGGAAGTGCAAGCCAGTAAATAGCAATGAAAAAGCAGGCACAACTACTGACAAGAGCAAAGACATGGCATCAACCTGTGTGCCCATCCACAATAGACTGGACAAAGAAAATGCAGCACATACACACCATGGAATATTATGCAGACATAAAAAGGAATGAGATCACATCCTTTTCAGGGACATGGGTGGAGCTGGAAGCCATTACCCTCAGCAAACTAATGCATAAGCAGAAAAGCGAACACCGCATGTTCTCACTTGTAAGTGGGAGCTGAATGATGAGAACACCCGGACACATTACCAGGAACAACACACACTGGGGCCTGTCGGAGGGCGGGGTGTGGGGGAACAGGGAGCATCAGGAAGAATAGCTAAGGGATACTGGGCCTAATACCTATGACGGGATGATCTGTGCAGCAAACCACCATGGCACACGTTTACCTGTGCACCACACTTGCACCCTGCACGTGTACCCTGGAACTTAAAAGTTGAGGGAAAAAAGAAAAGTGAAAGCAGGCACAAATCCTTCTCTCTACGCCACACGCGTACACACACACACACACACACACACACACACACACAAACACACTGATTTATAAAAGCAAGTGCAGACTGGACGTGCATGGACTCTGCACTGCAGCCACAAGGTGGGACTCTCTCTGCAGAAGACCCTGGGTGTGGTCTGGTCTTCAAGTCGGTGTGTGCCACTGTCCCTCCCTCCACGTCCTGCCCCTGCAGATTCTCCATGGACCCTGGAGAGTGGCTGCTCTGAGAAGTCTTGGGGTCATGAAACCTGCGACCTTGCTCAGAGCAGTTCCCAAACTCATTCGTGCCCAAGGCTTTATTTTGAAAGATGCCTGTTTGAGCTCCCAGAGTCCAGCTCTGTGGAAAAGCCCTAGGGAAGGCCGATGTAACCGGATCTCCCCACTCTACAGATGAGGACATTGAGGATCAGGAGCATGGAGCGGCCTCTCCACGGCTGCAGAGTGGAGCTCCAACCAGGCGTGTGTTCATTGCCCGAGCTACCACCTTCCTGAGATCTGCGGCTGCTGGTGTGGGTTGAATTGTGTCCCCCAAAAAGCCATGTTGGAGTCTGAACCCACGGCGCCTGGCACTTTATGTGGAACAGGGTCTCTGCAGATGGAACTGGTTACGATGAGGCCACGTTGAGCATGGAGGGCCCTAGTTCAATGGCCGATGTCTCTGTTAAACGGGAAACATGGACACAGACATGCACAGAGAGAAGATGGCCACACGGCAGCCGGGACAGGGACCCCAGCGCTGCGCTTAGGAGCCAGGAGTGTCGAGGAGCTGCAAGAGGCAGGAAGGGCTCCTCCCTGCAGGGCTCACAGGAGTAGGTCCCAGGCTTCCAGCCTCCTCTGCAGCTGGAGGTAAGAAATTCGTGCTGTCGTTCACCACCTGGCCTGTGGCACTTTGTGACAGCCACAGGTGGGGGACGGGGACCGCCTGCTAAGGAAGCTTTGTGCATAGTTTATACTGGGAGGGGTGCGTGAAACAAAACAGCCCCTCCTCATCTCCCTGCTGCCCCTCCCTCTTTCTAGCCCCAGTCAGTCTAGACAATAACAAAAACCTGTGGTTCTAAAACTTCTTCCAGACCTGCAGCGGGCCTCACGGAGAGCGATGCGGACAGTTAGGAAAACTTAGTCACATTCACCTTGAAGGAAATTATCTTCCTATTTGTTTTCAAAAATACCCGTTTTCTTCAAATATGAATATAAGCCTTATAAATTGGTGTATTATATTGAAATGCTCAGTTACGTACAATAATTATAATTAAGCACAGAAATCCAACTCAAACCAATTTATTTAAATGAGCCCTAACCTATGAGAAAACATCAAACTCGTGTTAAAAAAAAAAATGGGGTTAGAATATTCTGCAATCCCTCGACAATATCATTTGCGGTCACGCTTAGTAGATCAGAGAAACCCCTTAGAGCCCAGAGGCAATGTCTAGAATAAAGTGCTGTCGAAACAAAACCCTTCATATATTTTCTATGAAGCCTAAAACAATCCTGACCCAGGCAGCAGTTTCTATGTTTGCATTTGGTTTGTTGCACCTTTAATGGAATGCTGTCAATTTTCTGCCTTTCAGAAGCTAGGACGATTGAAGCCTTTTAACACCGCTCTGAGAATAAGTGTTTTTTGTGAGTTCATCCTCCAGTTCAAACGGAACTGCATTTCCCGATGAAATTTTACTTCATAATTATTAATATTTTTTTATCATCTTCATGCCACAAAATGTGAAGTCCAAAATATTTTTTATTCCCGATTGTCAGTCTTTCCTTCTTAGAGATGTTGAAGTGAAAACAAAATAGATGACTCGTTTTGCGGAATCAATACGGGCGCATTATCACAGCAAGATTATGATTCAGGTGCACAAAACCTGCATTGTCAGAGCACAGCGAGGACGTCGCAGGTGCTGAGGCACAGCAGGTGACTAATATCAATCAAGTTCCAGCAACAGAGTCGGGGGCTAACTTCAACCCACAAAAGTCACGAACATCAGAGTGAAGCCCAGAGCCCCTCCCCGAACTCGCTCTGCCACGTGGCAGGCAGGGAGGGTGACCCGTTGATGTCCAGGGTGGGTCGCTGCTCCGTGACCTTGCCACACGGAGGGACCATGATTCCCCCAGGGCGGAAGCAAACTGATGAGCAGAAACAACCCTTCATGGGAGCCCAGACACAGGTATCGGGGCACAGGTGTCCTGAACACCATCAGGCAGCTCCCTCCTCTCAGCTCCCCCACTTCCGCCTTCCTTCCTGTGTGTCAGCCACAGCCTCCGCATCTTGATGATGTCTTTCCCAGAAGCAACGTTATAATGAAATAGAAGAAACCTCACTCGTCCACGGGGAAAGCAGAGCTTCACAGCGTGTAAGCGCATTTCTGAATGCACTGAGATACACGGCATTGGAATGTAAATTCTATGTCTATTTTGACTTCCAGAGATCACTCTCTCTAGAGCTTAAACTACACAGAGAGTCTCCTACAAAGAGTGAAGAGCAGACCCCGAAACACTGAGCATTTTCCTGGCTGCCCACCCACCACGTCTTCAGCATACGTGGCTGACTCTCGGGCCGAGAAACAGCACACGCATGCGGACCCCAGCCTCGTTCCCTGCACCACCGACCAGCACCTCCCCTCGAGTCGGGCCAAACAGGGACCCCGTAACCCATCACAGCCTCTGACCTTCCTCAGGAGCAGGCCACAGCCAAACATCCCAGTCACCCATGGAATTTAGAGGAGGTTAGAAATGTTTCTGTTGTATGATTTCAGGACATCAAGACGCTATTTTCAGGCATGTGAGTCATCACAGTGTTCCCTGATGGCAGCAGCCCCAGCGTGTGCATGACACCCACAGCAACGGGCTGGTGGAAAATAGGCTCACCTCAGCTCATGGTGCCTGGGGATCTGCCCAGCACCCAGCAGTGACCACAGTTCAGGGCGTCGGATCTTAGCCTGAGCAAGCTGAGGGACACAGTAGCCCCAGGCAGCGCTGGTGAGAGGGCTTTGTGGGGTCAGTGCCTCCTGCTCAGCCCAGGACACCCACAGGTGGGCACATGGAGGGCAGGTGCTCATTCCGAGTCTCCCTGGAGGCCTGGAGTCAGCAGGGCCTGCAGAGGCAGGGCAATTAGATAAGGCAGCTGCCCCGAGGGAACAGCCTCTCTAGAGCATCACACCCACCTCACCAGCATACACGAGTGTGCACGCACGCACACACACACACACACACGAGCATCAGGGAGAGCACACAAGGGCACACGAGAGCACAGAAGCGCACAGAGAGCACCTCCATCACATTCCATAGCAGCCGGACACCCCGATGGCCCCCTTGATGAAGCTCCATGACGGCGGCTCCCGGGCCTTGGCTCTGAGGTGGCCTCGAGGACTGGCTGGACGCTGGCGTGCGGCACCGAGCCTCACCTGGCACCGCAGGTCCCTGGAGAGCACGGCTACCTTCAGCGTCCTTTCCTTAGAACCCTAGTGAGAAGGAAGCTGGGTTCAGGTGGCACTGGCTCATCCCCTACGTCTGCATGGGACCCCACCGGCTCATTGTACAGACAGCGGCCGCAGCCATAGACAGCACCAGGCCTCCCACCACTGTGTGTTCACCCCCCGGAGCCCTCCCACCACCGCATGTTTCCCCCCTCCCCCCCCACCAGCTCTCCCACCACCATGTGTTCCCTAGGAGCCAGCCCACCGCCACGTGTCCCCCGCCAGCTCTCCCACCACCGAGTGTTCCCTGGGAGCCAGACACACATCCAGCCCCTCCCTTCAGCCCTGGCCTGTGTCCTTGAAAGGGTTGCTCACCCTCTCTCATCCCGTTGCAGGGGTAAGTTAGAAAATCTGATTTAGGGCCAGATGCGATGGCTCACATCTGTAATCCCAGAGGCCAAGGTAGGCAGATCACTTGAAGTCAGGAGTTCGAGACTGACCTGGCCAACACGGTGAAATCCTGTCTCTACTGAAAATATAAAAATTAGCCAAGCGTGGTGGCACATGCCTATAATCCCAGCTACTGAGGAGGCTGAGGCAGGAGAATTGCTTGAACTCAGGAGGCGGAGGTTGCAGTGAGCTGAGATCATGCCACTGCACTCCAGCCTGGGCAACAGAGTGAGACTCTGTCTCAAAAAAAAAAAAAAAAGAAAAAAAAGAAACCCAGACAATCTGATTTAAAAAGCAAACTTCCACAGCACATGGCTTTAGTAAGATTTTTCTACCGAAGGAGCACCCAGTGGCCGGGGCTTGAAAATTTAAACTAAGAGCAATAATAGTAATAATAATAAATTTTATTCCATAGAATAGAATAAATATCCATGAGCTTAAGCTGATACAAATAGGTAATCAAATAAATACATAAGATCAGGGAAAGACAGCCCTTTCTCACAGGAGACTCAGTGTGGAAGGAAAGAGGAAAACAGGAAAAGCAGGGACACCACCATTTGGCAAGCAGCATGGTAAAAAGTACAGAAGGCAGCGTTCTCGAGGGACCTGAGATTGGCAGGCAAAAATATGAGAAACTGGCTATTTACGCAGTCCACAGACGCCTTTTCATAAGACACTGAATCATGGCAAAGGGGAAAGTCACAAGCTGACAGGGAGACACCTGGCAGACGCCACCTCCCCCTGTGGTCAAAGCTGCACCACCAGGAGTGAGGCTGGGGGATGTCGCGTGCCCACCAGGGAGCCTGAGAAGGACCCAGCATCTCTCCTGGGTATTCTGGCCAAAAATGCATAATTTTAATTTATTCATGAGGAAACGTAAGACGAACCCAAACTGAGGGACATACATCCTATAAAAGCAGCTCTCCAGAGCAGCCACAGTTACTGAACAGGAATCTACAGAGATGAACTCCCCCACCTGGGCAGAGACCAAGGATACAAGTAGCTAGAAGCAGCCTGGGGCCCTGGACTGGATCTGGGACCAGAAAAGAGACAATCGCAGGGAAATTGGTAGTGTTCACATAAGGCCTGTAGACAGGCTGGTAATAAAGTGTCATCTGCCATGTGACTGTGAGTTTAACACAATGAATTATGTAAGCACAGGCTTCGGGGAAGCCAGGTTGAGGGTAGGGCAGATACTTTATAAGATTTTTGCAACTCTTTTATAAGCATGAGATTATTTCCAAGGTGTATTAGTCTGTTTTCACACCGCTATGAAGAAATACCTGAGACTGGCTACTTTATAAAGGAAAGAGTTTCAGTTGACTCACAGTTCCGCATGGCTAGGGAGGCCTCAGGAGACTTACAATCATGGCAGAAGGCAAAGGGGAAGCAGGCACCTTCTTCACAAGGCAGCAGGAGAGAGAAGCGTGAAGGAGGAACTTCCAAACACTTACACAACCATCAGATCTCACCAGAACTCACTCACTATCATGGGAACAGCATGGGGAAACCTCCCCTATGATCCAATCACCTCCCTCCCTCGACACATGGGCATTTCAGGTCAGGATGAGATTTGGGTGGGGACACAGAGCAAAACCGCATCACAAGGGAAAAGCTAAAAGCTAAAAGAAGGCCACTGACTAACGTGTTCCTCAGCATCCTTGCTCTGGGTTTGTCTAACCAAGGCCATTGCCCAAGCCAAACTCCCAAGTAGAGATGCCGTAGTTTCTGTGGTTTCATCCGTAGATGGAGTCCTTTCTCTGCCCCTGGCTGCACCTCCATTGGCCGGGGACCTCACCGGGACCTATTGTGAGGACTTACTCCTCTTCGGGGCCCCATTAACTAAGGGCGTCAGCGACCTGCCCTACACCAGCCTCTGGGACCTTCTGTCTGCCCTGCTCCACACAGAAGCACAACCTTCATGGAAAACTACGATGGTGACTCCTCCTCCCCCTCCCCTTCCTCCTCCCCTCCC